>CM038217.1:156428922-156652455 GCA_021442155.1 Cymbidium sinense | reverse complement strand
AACCAAATGATAAAGCCCATGATTAGAAATCCAAACTTGAAAACCCTTCCTAAGCATATGACCTATCCCCATGGACTTAGCCAAATCTTAATCCAAATCAATCAAAATCAATTGATTATCTCATAATCAATTTATATCTTCAATCATCTTTAAATATAAATCAAATCTACATTCAAATGATTAAAACTAAATCAAACTAAATCAAATTAAATCAAAACCCTTCCTAAGCCATATGACCTATCCCATGGACTTAGCCAAATCTTAATCCAAATCAAGTCAAACTCAATTGATTTTCTCACAAATCAATCATATTTTCAATCATCTTCACAAATTTAAATGAAATATACATTTAAATCATCAAAACTAAATCAAACCAAATCAAAATCCAAACCTAAGCCACATGACCCAACTCCATGGCTTAGCCAAATTCCTTCATTCCAAAACTCAAATTCAATTGATTTTCTCATGAATCAATCATACCTACAATCATATTCACAAATATAAATGAAAACTACAATCATCAAGCCAAACCAAAATCAACCCAAGTCAAACCCAACTTAACCCTTTGACTTGAAAATGTTCAAATGAACCAAAACCCATTTGAACCAGCCAATTCAATTGAATTTATATATCAATCCCAAATCCATATATAAACTCAACTAAATCAAACTCAACCCAAAATCAAGCCAACTAAACCCAATTGGTCCTTGACCCAAAGTGGCTAATTTGACCTATTTAATCCAAGTTCTAATCCTACCAAATTGGATTGAACCAAGCCCATCAAAACCTCCCATCATGATTGTTGATCACCCTAGGTTGATTATTTCAAATTGGGTCAAACCAAGTCAACTTGGTCATTTGACCAAGTCAACCCTTAACCCATATGAACCCAAATTTTCAACTAAGCTAAATCCCTTGAAACCAATGATTCATACCAAATCAAAATCAATATTTGAATATGACTTGACCTTCAATTGAGTCAAACCAATCCCAATTGTCCCCTTTGACCCAAGTTGACCCAAATTGACCTAAAGACCAAATTGGGTCAAATCAAAATATAAACCAAATTTATTGTAACCAATGGCTCAAGTTCATTCCAATTTGATTGTTGAACTTGACCAAAGCCATGATTGGACCCAATTAAACCCAATTGACCTACTTAACCCAAATTGACCTAAGGTTCAAGTTGGCCTAATCAAAACCAAATCCAAATTAATTAAAACCAAAGTACAATCATCTTCAATTGGTCAACTAAACCCAACCAACCCAAACCAATTTGGTCAAATTGGTCAACTTAACCCATTTTACCCAAATGAATTCAAATGAGCCAAATCAAATCTAAACCAATTAACCAAAACATCCCAAATGATCATATGAACTTGACCCAACCCTTGGTTTCACTTGACCAATTGGTCAACTTGACCAACTCAATTTGACCTAAATGAGTCAAATTGAGCCAAACCTAATCAAATCAACTCGAATTGACTTGAAATTTGGGCTAACCCACTTTTGGCTCATTTCAAATCTGCCAAATCAAATCAATGCCAAATGATCATTCTACCCTTGGGTCAAGGCATCACATGAGACAAATCACCCATGTAAGTGATCATTTCCATTCCTTGGCCACTTGGTACTCTCCCGATGGTCACTAGGCACCCAGGACATTACTAACGACCCGAGGGGTGGTTGGGTTGACCATGACCCATGGGAGTTGTAATCACCTCACCTCCCCATTGAGCATTTGAAACCCATAGGACACCCATGATTCCTCCTTGGCGACCACCTCCACACCTTCAACCAAGCCAAGCCAACTCACCTCCTCCCACACCCATGACTCCACAGATGGTGAATGGCTTGATCCCATCCAATCAAGATGAAGGGGGTATACACCCCACTCAAACACACACAAAAATAATTCCTGAGCCAGCTAACTGACAGCTAGAGCCATTCCCTAGCTCCCAGCTCATTCCTCGATCAAAAAAATTCCATTCCCATCCATTGAAATAGGACACTCCCATTTTTTAACTTCCCCATTTCTCCATCAAACTCAAATTAACTTTGCACCTTCCCTAGGCCTCATCAAAGAATGAATTATCTCCCAAGCTTCTCGAGCACTAGAGGTGGGACTTGATCAATCAGCTCCAAATCATCAGTTCATGGCCTTAAGTGAACATTGAGGATTGATCCAATTGCTGCTCAATAGGGCTTTGTCTCCACTAGATGAAGCTTCCTCAATCATTCAATCTGATCTTGACCTCCGGTGAGGTATGCTTCCAAAATTGATCCTTAGGCAAAAATGGGTTGGAGCTTTTTTAAAGAAAACTTGCATCTCATGTGATCTTGATTGTTGGATCCCTGATTCGATGTTGTGAAGATGTGGGATCCTTTTGGAGTTGATCCAAGCTTGGGTAAGCTCGGATCAAGTGAGCAATGGCAGATGGACTCCATTCTCCCTCACTTGCATGATGTTAGATCACACACCATCCATTCCATGTGATCGAATGAATGGATCATGATTAGATCCACTAGATCGGATTTAATCTATTAAGCTTTGGGATTAATCATAGCCATCCGATCTTAGATTGGATAGCGGATGACAAAGCGCATCCACCGCCACCACATAGGTGCTGAGTTAGATAAGTTTTAAGTAGCCAATCCCGCCGTGCCATGTATAAAGCGTGCCATGTGGCGCTAATAGGATTAGGCTTTAATTAATCTTAATTAATCATTTTTAATGGCTGAAACTTCTAAAAATAAAAAAAATCATAGAAATAAAAAAAATGCAAATAAATACTCATTTTAAAAGTATTTTAGAGGAGAATTAATTAAAATGATCTTAACTAATTTTGAATAGTAATTAAGTTTAATTATGAAATTAATTAGCTTAATTACGCCATAATTACGTAAGCAATTAGTCCCAAATTTTGTAGGTTAATTTAATGGCATGACCTCTACCTCTCATTATTTTCTTGGAATTATTACTCACTTAATTAAGAAAATTGACTAATTAAACCTTAACTAGTCTTTTAAGTTAATTAATGATTAACTAATCCCGTGAATAGTAACAAATTGGTTAATTAAGTTTATTAATCATTGTTTTAACAGTAAGTGAACTAAGGAATAGGGTTGGGACCCTTTCCTTAAGTTCATTTCACCCTTTTAAAATGAAATTAATTAAGATTTAATAATTAATTAAATCACTTAATCAAATTGAAATCATAATCACATCAGACCTTAATTAATTAAATCATGGGGTAGATCTTTAGTGTTTAATAACCTAAAGGAATTTAATGAAAATATGGTTAGTCCACATGTGTGGGAAAACCATAAAATAATTAATTAAGTCCTTAATCTAATAACTATTAATCATGATCAATTGCATTAGGCCCCTTTTATTTCCTAGGATCATTGCAAATTTATTTTCCATGCATATCATGTTGGCTCGTAATTATTTAGTTAATTACTTTAAGGTGACATTGGTAAGGGTAATTAATTCATCTAATTAAGGGTTCAACTTAATTAACCAATAAAATCAATTAATTACATTTCATTAAATTAAATCAAATCACTAATGTGGGAATGGGTTTAAAACAACAAGTGATGATTTCTCTTCTCCTCTTTAAATCAAATCAAATCAAAACTTAATTAATAAAGAAGCTTTGGTTTGCTTTTAAATAATCTTATTTGATTTGTCCTTAAGAACTAGTTTGGTTGAATGAATCACATGCTTATATTTGATTGTCCTCTTTCCAATCATGTTAAATTTGGTATGTCATTTGAATTCATGCATCCATCTTTTCAAAATCAAGTAAAATAAAATGGATTTCCTTTATGTAAGCTTGCATGTGTTGATTTAATTTAATATATGCATGGCTATTATCACTATTAAATCAAATGTATTTTTCAAAATCTTATAAATGAATAATAATATGTGTTATGATGCTAGTTATAAATACATAAGAAATGCATGCTTATAGCTTAAGTGTATGAATGTTGAGTTCTCTTTCCTCTATTCAAGTGTTGATTTATATAAGATTGAATGAGTAATGGGTATATAGTATGGACATCCACAGGAACAGAGGCTTTAGCTTGCCCCAAGGAGGCCATTTGATTACCTCACTTCCCGGTTTAACAATGACCGCATTGCCATTTGATTTCATTCTTATGTATTTCAAAATTAGAATTTAGATAGAGCTTTAATTCATATATATAAATGATTAAATCAAAAAATATATAATCTTTGCATGGTTTTCTTTCCCTCATTTATGTATACATCCATGTGTGTCCAAAAAAAGTAGGTATATAGTCTAAACATCCCAAGAATACGAGGCTTTAGTTAGCCCCAAGGAGGTCATTTGATTACCTCACTTCCTGTTTAACAATGCATACTTATATCTTTGTACATGTATATGTATATGTGATTAGTGAATGAAAATTCTAGTTTACATTAAAATTGCATGCATTTGGTTGAATTAATTAGCCATATGATTTGGAGCTTACTTCTTATGTTCATGTATATGAATTTACATATGTTTGAATGCAAATGGGTACATAGTCTGGACAACCCGAGAATACGAGGCTTTAGCTAACTCCAAGGAGGTCATTTGATTACCTCACTTCCAGTTTAACAATGACACATGCCATTTAATTTCATTCTTATGTCCTTTTGTTTAGAATTTGATAAAGTTTTAAATTAATATGTTTAAATAATTCAATCAAATAAAATATAAATTCTAAACATACATACATTCATCATTTAAGTGTGCTAAAATATGTTGCATGTATAGATACACTTAAGATTAAATCATATATATGTTACATGTGATGGAAAAGAATGATTTAATATATTTCATGTGGTAATAATTGAATTAAATTAATCTTAAGATGCCTTTCATTTTGAATAGGATTATTTAAAGTGAACCTAAACTTAGGATTAATTAAATCATTTAATAAGCCATTCACTAAAGAGAACTAAATCAAATTAATATACTTTAGAAAGTGACTTAAGGTAGGGATGAAAGAGGGCAATCCTCTTTTCCTCTCTTTATAACACTTAGTTGCTAAGTGTAATCAAATGAAACAAAAGAAAACACAAATTAAATTTGTCAAATCAATTAAACTACTTCAAGTGAAATCAACTTTCATGTTAAATTGAATCCTTCTACACTTAGAAAATACAACACTAATGCCTAACAAGACTTACCACACAAGCCTTAATACACACATTAGAATTAAGTCACCACTTAGCTCTAAGTTAGGGGGTATGATGTGATGTATGTTTTTTATTTTATGATGTATTATTTTAGATTAGATGTTAGGGTGTATGCTTTAGGCTGGATGATAGGCCAATATTAGCCTAATCATGTTTTTGCGAGATTATGCTTAAGGGATGCTTAAAATAAATGTGAATGCTCTTTTGATGGTTGCTTATATCCTTATGCATAATCCAAGTTAGGACAGGTGGGCTTAGTTACCTATGTGTAGGGTGCTAAGTCCAAATTATAAATACAACTTCTTGGGATTATATGTATATTTAGCTAACCTCTATTTTATAGGTGTAGTTATATTTACTTTTCCCACATAAATGTAATTTTTGCAATAGAAATTAGGATTAGTGCTATGGGGGATTAGGATGAAAGGCGTCACAGGGGTTGCGAGAACTCTAGATCTGTATCAGCAAATTCCGTAATGTAAAGAAGATTGCCGATCATCTAGAGTAAGTATTCATTGTAATGTAACTCTTAAGATATCCTGAGTGGCATGCCTCCTCTTAGTAGCGGTCATTGAGCTAAGCATATCTAGATCAAGTAAGGCCTTGATTAAGATTCCCTCATCTTTTGGATAAGACAAGGCGTCATATATGTTAATTTGATACTTTCTATGGTAAGCTAGGACATTGTAATCAACTCTAACTTGGTCATCCACAAGCATATCCATGGGTGGAGCATTATGGAGGGCTATCTACTTAGAACCAATGACTTGTTTATATCTAAAGTGCTACCCTAAGAGGTAGAACTTTGCCACTAAATAGGTTGACTTGGTGACTTCTTGAATGATGAGGTTGTGGAAAGTTCTACCTTCTCATGGAAAATTGACTTCTCTTATGGGATCCCAGAAGGTTGACTCCAAGTCAATCTCAAGAGGTGACCCATTGATTGAGAAGGATAGTCTATGAGAAGGAAAATAACTACTAGAGCTATTATTTTTATTTAAACTAAGAGCTTTCAATAAATGAAATCAAAACATCAGTAGACAATATATAAGTAGAATTAGCTTTCTTCATTAATTTCATTTTGGGTGGTGGTACATGATAAAATCAAGTAAAATAGCGAGTAAGGGATTTAGTGCCTTATCTAGATCTATACTCTCTTGTAGAAGAGGAGCTAGCGAAGAGATGGTAGCTCCATGGTGGAGAGAATCTTGGACTCGAGCGTGGTACTCTTGGACTATCAGGACAAACATCTTTATTTCTTCTTCTTCTTTAGGTTGTCACCCTCCATTGTCCTTTGCAACTAAAAGCCTTCCTTGGTGTTGCAATTTACTCTAAAGTCATGATGTGTTTTATGGGTTACCAACATCAAGATCTTGAAGGATGTGGTGAAAACCTTAAATAAAATAAAAACTAAATAAAACCTAAACTAAAAAATAAACCTAAAAATAAATAATAAATAAACTAAATAAACTAAAAAAACAAAACCTAAAATAAACAAAAAAAAATAAACTAAACTAACAAAAAAACCAAATAAACCTAAAATACTAAACCTAAAAGATAAAATAAAACGTAAACAAAACCTTAAAATAAAAATAAAACCTAAACCTAAAAATAAAATTAAATTAAATTAAATAAATAAACATAAAACCTAAACATAAAACTTAAACTAAATAAAATAAACTAAGATAAATTAAATAAAAAAAATAAATTACCTAATAAGAAAACTAAATAAATAAAATAAATGACTAAATTTTACTCTTGGGTTTGCTTATTTAAAGACCAAATCTAAACATGCCATATGCTAGGCTACTATATTGACACCTGAGATGATGTTTGACCCTGGATCACAGATCTGGGCCCACAGGCCTGACCCCAGCCTGAGGACATCCACAGGCTGAGCACTGAGCCTAGACCATGGGCCGAGGCCTAAGCCACTGACCTGAATACTGGAGCTGGCCCAGAACTGAGTCCAGGACTGTGCTCCATAAAATACTAGGTGAGCCTAGGCTCTAGGCCACACTAACCTACCCAAGATAATAGATAAATAAAATAATAAAATAAATGATAAATGATAAAATCTAAGCTAAAACTTGAACCAAACCTAAAATAAAATAAAATAAACTAATAAAATAGCAAATAAAATAAATAAAACCAAACTAAACTAAAATAAACCTAAGAATAAAAAAAACCAAAATAAAATAAGAAAACAATAGATAAAGAAAATAAAATAAACTAAATAAATTAAAAGAAAATAAAACTAAATAAAACTAAAATGAAAAAATAAACTAAAATAAAATAAAAATAAATAAAAATTAAAACAAAAAGCTAAACAAATAAAAAATAAAATAAAATAAACTAAAAACTAAAGAAATTAAACAAAAATAAATAAAATGTAAACTAATCCAATAAATAAACTAATAAACTAAACTAAATAAAATAAAATAAACTAAAGAAATAAACTAAAAATAAAAAAATAAACCTAAAATAAAACCTAAAACTAAATAAATATAAAATGATAAACCTAAATAATAAAACCTAATCAAAAATAAACAAAATAAAACAAAAAAAATAACATAACTACTAATCAAAGAATCTAGATAAAAAAAACAAAGATATAACCTAAGATAAAATGATGAGCTAAATAAAGATAAATCTTTAATAAAAAAGATAAAGATGGACTAATAATAAAATAAAATAAAATAGCTGAGCACTGGTTTTGATTTTTTTTAAAGACCTGAGCCACTACTTGTGCTGATCTGGCAGGCATGAGCCAAAAGCCACTGACCACTGACCACAGGCCCTGGCCCTGACCTGGCCAAGACCTGGGCCACTAGGCTGACTGGCACAAAGCCAGAATACACAGGCCTGAGCCTAGACCTGACACTGATTGAGCCTAGCTGGACAGGCCCTGAAACTGAGAGCACTGAGCTAGGCCACTGACATGAGCTGAGGACTGAAAACCCCAGCTCAGGCACATAGATGAATGTCTGAGCCAAAAACTAAATAGCATAATGATATAAAGAAAAAAACCAAATCTATAAATAAGACTAAATAAATAAATATATAACTATAAAATAATAATATAAATAGAGCCTCTACTAAATTAATAAAATTAAACTTATAAAATAACCATAAAATAATAACTTTAAATAAATCAAGACTAAAATAAAAAAATAAAATCAAAATAAAACCTAAAATAAATAAATAAAAACCACTTAAAATAAAACATAAATAAAAAATAAAACACAAATAAAATAAACTAAATAAACTAATAAACTAAACTAAATAAAAAAAAATCTAAAACTAAAATAAATAAAACTAAACTAAACCACTAAATAAAATAAAATAAACTAAAAAATAAAATAACTAAACCAAAATAAACTTAAAATATAAACCTAAAATAAAATAAAAAATAAAACCACAAAAATAAAATAAAACTAAACTTAAACCTAAAAATAAAATAAAACTAAACTAAAAAAATAAAATAAAATAAAACTCAAAAAAAATAAACTAAACTAAAACTTAAAAAAATAAACTAAACTAAAAAATAAAATAAAATAAATCAACTAAAATAAATAAAAGACAAAATAAAATAAAAATAAATAAAATTAAAAATAAAAAATATAAAATAAACTAAATAAGTAAAACAAGAGAAATGTTGAATCTATTTGTTCTGAAAAAACCAAAATAAGCAAAATAAGACATGGACCAACCCTAGGCCCTAAGCTAAGCCACTGACCCTAGGCCCTAGGCCTTAAATCCTAAACCTAAAACTAACAGGTAAATCCTGAGCCCTGACTCCAGGCCAACCTGACCTAACCTACCTGAGCCTAAAACTAAAACTAGCTGACTAGATAAAACCTAAAATAAAATAAATAAATAAGATCTAAAATAAAATAAATAAAACATGAAATAAAACCTAAAGAGAAATAAAAAAATAAATTAAGCTAAATAAAATAAATAAAACTTAAATAAAAAATAACTAAATAAATAAAATAAATAAAAATATATAAACTAAATATAAAATAAAACTTAAACATAAAATAACCAAAATAAATAAAAAAAAAATAAATAAATAAAACTAAAAAAAAATAAAATAAAATAAACAAAATAAAATAAACAAAATAATAAAATAAATAAAACTAAAATAAATAAAATAAACTAACATAAAAGAAAACTAAACCTAAACCTAAAACAAATAAAAAAAATAAACTAAAATAAACTAAACCTAAACTAAAATAACCTAAAAATAAACCTAAAATAAACCACAAACTAAATAAAATAAAAAAACCTAAACTATAAAATAAAATCTAACTAAAAAATAAAATAAAAATAAAACTCAACTAAAAAATAACTAACCTAAACTAAACCTAAAATAAACTAAATTAAAAACTAACTAAAATAAATAAAGGAATAAATAAATTAAAATAAAAAAATAAACATTAATAAAATAAAATAAATAAAATAAAAAATAAATTAAAATAAACAAAAGAAGAAATGTTGAATCAGTTTATTCTCTAAAAAAACAAAAAAACTAAATTCTAAAATTAAAACCACAGACCACAAACTAAAATAAACCACTAAACCTAAATCCACAAACCACAAAAGCCACAAACCACTGAAAACTGAGCCCACAAAACTAGACCACAGATCATAGGCCTAAACTGAAACCATAAAACCACAAATAACCACTGAACCTAAACTAAAACCATAACCACAAAGATAAATAGGCTATAAATAAAACTAAAATAAATAAATAAATAAATAAAACCAAATAATAAAGATAAATAAAGATAAAATAAATAAATAAACTAAAACAAGAAATAAAAAAATAAATAATAAAATAAAAGATAAATAAAAAAATAAAAATAAAGAAAACAAATAAATAAAAATAAATAAACTAAAAAAAAAAGAAAATAAAAAGATAAAATAAAGATAAACTGATAAAAGATAAAATAAAAATAAAATAAAATAAAACCTAAAAAATAAACCTAAAATAAATAAAAGAAAACATAAAACCACAAACCTAAAGATAAAAGAACTGAAACTGAGCTAAACTAGATAACTAAAGAAAATAAACTAATAAAAGATAAATAAAACTAACTAAAGATAAAATAAATAAATAAAATAAAATAAACTAAAAATAAAAATAAATAAAATAAAAATAAATAAACCTAAAAATAAATAAAAGACTAAATATAAATAAAAAAATAAATACTAAAGAAATAAACCTACTAAATAAAAAAAAAAATAATAGATAAAATCTATAATGCTAAAAATGATGTTAAAATAAAAATAAAATAACATAAAATAAATAAACTAAGATTAAAATATAACTTGGTTTGTGATTAAAAAAATGATAATCTCCACTAGCCAAATACCCTGGGCCATGACCTGAGCTAACCTAAAACCTGATAAACCTAATGACACTGAGCCACTGAGGACTGGAGCTAACCAAGAGCCTAAGGCCCAGGCCTGAAAGCCACTGAGCCAGATAATGAGCCCTAAACTAAGATAAATATAAACCACTGAGCCACTGAGCCAAACTTGACTAAAACAAATAAACTAAATAAAACTAAAAAAAATAATAAACTGATCTAAATAAAATAAATAAAAGATAAAAAGCTAACTACTAAAAATATAAGATACTAATAAAATGATAAAATAAATAATAAAACTACTAAAGATAAAATAAAAATAAACTAAATAATAAAGATAAACTAAATAAAGATATAAATAGATAATAAATAAAATAAAATAAATATAAATGTATAATGAGCTCTAAAGATACTGAAATAAAAAAAAAGGAAAAATATAAATATAGGCCTAATGATAAAAATAATACTGAATATAGATCATAAGCTAAAATAATAAAATAATGATAGGCCAAAAGACCTAAATAAACCACAGCTAAAATAAAGAATAATCATATACCAAACTACTAAAAGATAATGAGCCCTTGAGCCTGATAATAACTGAGCCAAAAATAAACTGAGCTAGGCTTACTATATAAATAAAAAACCTAAGCAAAATAAAGATAAAAAATAAAATAAAATGTAAACTAAAAATAATAAAAAAATAATAAAATAAAATAAACTAAAATAAAAAAATAAATAAACTAAATAAAATCTAAATAAAATAAAACAAAATATAAATAAAATAAAATAAAAATAAAAGATAAGATAAAATAAAACTAAAATAAAACACAACTAAAAACCATACCTGACACTAGGCTAAATCTGAGCCACTGAACCAAAAAAAAACCATAACTGAGCTAAAATACCACTAAAAAATAACCACATGAGATCACCATGAAATGCTTTAAAAATAAATCAGTTATCATAAAATCATTTGCCCTAAATTACTATTATGAGCCACTGACCCTAGGCCATAATAAAACTGAGCCATGATGCTGAGCACTAGCCCTAGGCCCAGGCCCTATTGTGAGCCTATCACTGACTAAACTGAGCCACTTAATAAGATAAACTAAAAGATAAAAATAAACTAAGATAAAAAAATAAATAAAACTACTAAATAAATAAAATTAAATAACTGATAAAATATAAAATAATAAAATAATAAAATACTTAAATAAATATGTGGGTTTGCTTGATAAAAAAACAACTACCACTGAGCCACTGAGCCTGAACTATAACCACACCACAAAACCATACAAAATAAAATAAAAATAAATAAAATAGGCTAAACTAACTAAAACATAACCAAAATAAAAAATAAAATAAACTAAACCTAAAATAAAAGAGATTAAAACTAAATAAAATAAAATAAAAGATAAAATAAACAAACTAAAATATAATTAAAATAAATAAAATAAACTAAAAACTAAACTAAAATAAAACACATAAATAAATAAAATTAAAACCTAAAAACACAAACTAAAATAAAATAAAAAAAAAACTAAACTAAAAAAATTAAATTAAAATCTTAGGCTTAAAATAAAATAAAAAATAACCTAACCAAAAAAATAAATAAAATAAATAAATGAAGCTTAAAAAAATAACTAAAATAAAATCTACAAATAAAATAAACTTAATAAAATAAAACTAAAACTAAAAAATAACTAAAATAAAATAATAAACTAAAATAAAAAATAAACTAAAATAAACTAAAGAAGAAATGTTAAAGTTCCCTAAAAAAAAACCAAAATCTAAACTATAAATTAAATCCACAACCTAAAATAAAAAATACAAAACTAAACCCAAATAACTAATTTAAACCTAAAACCCTAAACTGATAAACTAAAAGAAAACTAAAACCATATAAACCACAAAATAAAAAAACCAAACCATAAAGAAATAAAAAACTAAACTTGAGACTAAATAAAAAAAAATAAATAAATAAAATCTAAACCAAAACAAAATAAATATAAGATAAAATAAAACATAAACTAAAATAAACTTAAAATGAAAATAAAATAAAATAATAAAAGTAAAATAAAATAAATAAAATAAACTAATCAAAATAAAACAAATAAATAAAAATAAACCAAATAAAATAAAATAAATCTAAAATAAAATAAAAACTAAATAAAAACCTAAACCAAGAAATAAATAAATAAAACTTAAATCTAAACTTAAAATAAAAAATAAAATAAACTAAACTAAAAATAAACTAAAAATAAAATGAAAAAAATAAAAACTATAATAAATTAAAATAAAAAATAAACCTAAACTAAACTAAAAGTAAAAACCAAAAGAAAATCTAAAACCTAAACTAAATAATAAAATAAAACCTAAAACTAAACTAAAATAAATAAAAAACCAAAACATAAAAATATAATAAAATTAAAGTGATTAAAAATAAATCTTAAAAATATAAATAAAAAATAAACTAAAATAAAATCATAAACTAAAATAAATAAACCTAAAATAAATAAACTAAACTAAATAAAATAAAATAAACATAAATCAAAATAAAAATAAAATACTAAAACTCTTGGTTTAGATTTAAAATTAAACTGAAACCCACCACAATACCTTACCCTACTCTGACCAAACCCTGATCCTACACTACAAGCCCTCTAGACCTGAGCCACTGAGCCATGAATACCACAAAGACCAGACCAACTGAAAAAGGCCACAGACCAGGCCAATTCACTACTGGGAAACCTAAACCTGATCTCTATGACTTTAAAGATAAAAAACTGAGCATAAATAAAATGAATGATAAACTGAGCTAAATAAATAAAATAAAATAAAAATAACTAAAAGATAATAAAATAAAATAAAAAAATAAACTTAAAATAAAAATAAAATAAAAAAAAAAATAAAGTAAAAAAGAAATAAATAAAATAAATAAAATAAACTAAATAAAACTAACCTAAAAGAATCTTAAAGAAAAAACTTAAAATGCTAATAAAAACCTAAACTGAATAAATAAAATAAAATAAACTAAACTGAAACTAAAATATTAAACTAAAAATAAACCTAAAACTAAACCCAAAATAATATAAACTAAACCAATCAAAATAAAATATAAAATAAACTAAAAGAAAATAAACTAAAATAAACTAAAATAAAAAAACCAAATAAAAAAAATAAAATAAAACTAAATAAAATAAAAAAAAATAAAACTAAACTAAAAATTAAAATTAAAATAAAACTAAATAAAATAATAAATATAAAACCAAAACCTAAATATAAAATATAAAATAAAAAAAGATAAACTAAAATAAAATAAACCTAAAATAATAAATAAATTAAACTAAATAAAAAAATAAAATAAAATAAACAAAATAAATAAAAAAAATAAACTAAATAAACTAAACTGCGGTTTACTTAATTAAAAAAACAAAAACTAAACCTTAAATCTAAACCAAATAAACCACAAAATAAAATCATAAATAAAATAAAACCACAAAGCAAACTAAATCTAAATCATAAACCACAAAAAGAAAATGATAAACTAAAGCTTAAAATAAAATAAACCCTAAAATAAATAAAATAAAATAAACTAAAAAAATAAATAAACTTAAACCCAAAAATAAAATAAAAAATGAAACTTGAAGAAAACCCTAAGTATAATCTAAAAAATAAGATAAAGCTAAAACCAAATCTAAAATAAAAAATAAAATGAGCCTAAAAATAAAACTAGGCAGACCTACTGAGGCCACAGGACCACTGAAATACAGGCCCCAAATGAGAATGGGCTACTTACAAACTAATAAATGAGCCTAAGCACAAACTAGGCCCTGGGCCCAAACTGGGCCCTGACCACAACCCTGAGCCATGAGGCCCACAAAAAAGCCCTAAATAAAACTGATAGATAAAAAACCTATAAGATAATACCTGGGCTAAAGAGCTGACTATCTAAAGATAAAGATAAAATAAAATAAAACTAATAAAAATAAAACCTAAATAAAAATAAAAAATAATGTAAATAAAATAAAATATATAAAATAAAAAAAGAAATAAAACCTAAAATAAATCTAAAAAAAATAAAACTAAAGATAAATAAAATAATGCATAAAATAAAACTAAAAAAAAATAAATAAAACAAAATAAAGATATCTAAACTAATGAAATAAAATTAAAACTAAAATATAAACCTAAATAAATAAAGAATAAAACTAAACTAAACCCTAAACTAAATAAAATAAATAAAACTAAAATAAACTATAAAATAAATAAAATAAAACCTAAAATAAAAACTTAAAACCTAAATAAAAAAAAAAAATAAAATAAAAATAAACTAAATAAAAATAAAATAAACCTAAACCCAAAATAAAATAAAAACAAAACTAAACTAAAAAAAAAAAATAAAACTTAAAAATAACTAAAATAAAATAAAACTAAAAAATAAACTAAATAATGAAATAAAATAATTCTAACTAATAATAAAAAATAACTAAAATAAACATCTTGGGTTTGCTTATTAAAATACTGAGCCACAAACCCTGACCCAAATAAAAAAGGCCTGACTCACAACACTGGAGCACTGAGCCACTAAAGAGCTTCCCAAAATGAGACTAATACACAACTACTTGTGAGCCACATAAATAAACCGACCTAGGTAAGATAGATAAAGATATAATTATTAAAACTGAGCCACAAAAATAAAAGATAAATAATAAAATAATTAAATAAAACAGATAAGATCATAAAATAAATAAAAAATAAAGATAACTGGAATAAAAAATAGTAAACTATGTAATAAAAGACCTAAAAAATGACTAAATAAAAGAGCCAAGGCACAAGACCTGAGCAGACTAGGCCAAAACTGGCCACACAAAGATAAGGCCAACCTAAACTGATCCTGGGCCCTAGGCCCTGGGCCCTAGATCTGAGCCCTAAATGAGCCACATCATGAACTGAGCCTACACTTTGCCTTAAAAATAAACTAGACGCCATATTGATCATTTGAGCCTGGGTGGGTTCTTACCCACTTAAAACCCTGGGCCCTAATCTACCACTAAACCACTAAATCTAACCAACCAAAAAAATGCATATACCTAAAATAAAATAAATAAAAAAATTAAACCTAAAATAAATAAAATAAAATATAAATTAAAACGTAAAATAAAACCTAAACTTAAACTTAAAAATAAAAATAAAATAAAATAAAAATAAATTGATAAAATAAATAATAATAAACTAAGATAAAAAAAATAAAATAAAACCAAAAATAAAACTATAAAATAAAAACTAAATGTAAAATAAAAATAAAATAAACCTAAAATAAAATAAAATAAAAACTAAATAAAATAAAATCCTAAAAATAAACTAAACCTAAAACTAAACCTAAAACTAAAATAAAAAATAAACCATAAAACTAAAACTTACCCTAAAAAATAAATAAAACCATACCTAATAATGCTAAAGAGTACTGGATGGTATCAATTATTAATTATATTAAAATCATTCAGTACTTCTGCATGTTAATTAACCTAAACCCTAGGCCACTAAATCCTAAATCCTAAATGTTGGGCCAACCCTGAGCCAACTATCATACCACACACCTTGACCTAACCTGAGCCCTAGGCCTGAGCCTAAAAGCCCTAGGAAAACTAAGAAGATTGTAAAGCCCCAATGACCTGAGCCCCAGGCCCTAACCACTGACTAATAAACCTCCCTATAACTAAAATGGACTCCTAACAAAACTAGCTAGGTTACCACAAAATATAATAGATAAATAAACATGAGACTTGAGCTTAGGCCTAAAAATAAAGATAAATGTAAATAAAAATAAATAGATAAAGATAATAAAACTAAGATAAAATAAAAATAAAATGAAATAAAAGATAAAATACCTAAAATATAAAATAAGTAATAAAAATAAAATGACACCTAAATAACCTGCTGACCCTGGGCTTAAAATAGATAAAAGGCCAGATCACAGATCAGGCTGGGACCCTTGACCTGAACTGGGCCATGGGCTCAAACCTGGGCCTGGGCTAGGCTTTTGGGCCACAGGCTCTGAGATCCAGGCCCTGGGCCCTGGGCCCTAAAAGCCCTGGGCCCTAGGCACTGGCTGAGAGGCCTGGCCAAAGCCAAGGCCAACTCACAGGCTCTTGAGCTGAAAGCTAGCCCTGGGCCCTAAGCCCTGACTGGGGCCCTGAGCCACTGGGCCCCAGACCACAAATACCACTGACCCTGAGCTGGAGAGGCTAAAGGCTAAAAAATAAAGTAAGCCTAGGCTGATAATGTATAAAATAGCTATAAAGATAAATGTAAACTAAAACCTACATGACTAAAGATAAAGATAAGATACTAATAATAGTTAAAGATAATAACCTGACTAAAATAAATAAATAAATAAAATAAAACATAAATAAAATAAAGGCTAAATAAAAATAAAATAAACTATAAGATAATAAACTAAAAAATCCTAAACTAACTAGACCTGCAATGACCCTAACCCAAAGAAACCACTAGTAACTTGACCTGGGCTTAGCTGACTGAGCCCTGAGCTCAAGGCCCTAAACTAGGCCTAAAACCCAAACCCTAGAACACTGAAACTTTTGAAAAAAATACGTTGGATGCAGTTATCAATATTGAAATCATTTAAACAAATGTGGTGCATCAATTATATACTAAACCCAGAAACCCTACCCTAAACCCTAAAACCCTAAAAAAAGCCTAGGCCAAACCCTAAAAACCTAAACTCAAAAAAAATAAAACCATAAACCACAAATAAACTCTAAAACCACAAAAAAAGAAATAAAAGTTAAACTACTAAAATAAACCTAATCACAAAAGATAAATAAAGTAAATGAGCTAAAATAAACTAAACTAAATAAATAAAATAAATAAACCTAAGTAAAATAAAAACTAAAATAAATAAAAAAATAAACAAGTAAATTAAATCATAAACTGTCGGTTTGCTTGATTAAAGAAAACCAACCCTATCACCCAAATCGAGCTCTAATGCTACCATGACCACAAAACTGACCACTAAAAGCCACAGGCCTGAACTAAGGCATGACCCACAGACTGGGCCACAGGCCTGCCAAAACCCTGAGCACTAAAGCTGCCCTGATCACTGAGCCTGACCTAAAGACCCTGAGCTGGGCCCTAGGCCCTAAGGCCACAAACATGGACCAAAAGATAATAAAATGACTCCTCAAAATAGGCCTAAACCTAAAGATAAATGACTAATTATGGCTAAACTAAAGATAAATCATAAGATAAATAAACTAAACTAAACAAAATAAAATAAACCTAACTAAAAAAATGGATTAAAATAGAAAACCTAAACTACTGGTTTGTAATTTTAAAAGTAAACTAAATAAACTTAAACCTTCTACAACAATAACAACAAATAGGTCTTTATCCCACTAAGTGGGGTCGGCTACATGAATCTTAAACCTACTAGTTTACTTAATTTTAAAAAACCCTTAACAAACCCAAACCTAATCCACAAATCTAAACAAAACCAACACTAAAACTACAAATCACAAAACCCTAAACCAATCCTAAACTTTAAATCGTAAACCTTAAAACCTAAAAAACCCTAAACCCTAAACCTTAAAAAATCCTAAACCCTCAACCCTAAACTCTAAATACTAAAACCCTAAACCCTAAGAATAAATATAAAAAATAAAAAATAAGTAAAAAACCCTAACCCTAAATATTAAACCCTAAAATTAACCCTAATCTCTAAACCCTAAATTGCAGATGTGGTGGGGGATCTAGAGGTGCTAGTGGATATCGAGGTGGTGGTTAGAGTAGTGTTGGTTATGGAGGTGGGAGGAGCGATGAAGGTTACAGCCATGGTGGTGATGGAGAGATGAGATTATGACGGTGGATCCCACTACTCGAGAGGCTAGGGTGGTTCTATTGGGAACTAGAGAAATGAAGGAACTACCAATTTGAACTGGTGCTTATGGAACTATCTTTATAATAGAGATGGTTCTAGTTATCTGGTGTTTTTTATTTTCTCTATGTGTCCTCATTTTTATCTATGTCATAAACTTGTGTCTTAAAAAACTTGGTGTGTTACTACTTGGTTGATCAAATCAAAAGAAGAAATGTTGAATATGAATTTATTCTTTGTTAAAAAATAGTAAAAACCCTAAGCGAAACTAAAACTGAACAAACCTTAAACCTAAACCACAAACCTTAAATAGAAAACCAAAAAGAAAATAAAAATAAAAAAAAATTAAAAATTCTAATAAATTACCTTAAATAACCACTGATTCTACCCTAAACTGACCCACCCTAAACCCTGGGCCACTAAACCCTAAACCCAAAACCCTAAACCCTAAGCGTGAGCGCTAGCTGACCAACTAAACCTACCATCCTTAAAGATACATGAGTACTGACCTAGACTGATCACTGAACCACAAAAAGACCTATTTAAACTAAATAAAACCTAAAATAAAATAAATAAAACCTAAACCTAAATGGATAAGATAAAATAAAATATATTAAACCTAAACTAAAAACTTAAGCTTAGGCCTGAGAAAGCCTAAAATAAAGAAGATCAAAATAAAACTAAACTAAGATAAAATAATTAAAACTTAAACTAAATAAAATAACCTAAATATAAAATCCTAAATAAATAAACTAAAATTTAAAACTAAAATAAACCTTAAATAAAATAAAACCAAAACCTAAAAATAAAATAGTAAAAAATAAATAAACAAAATAAAATAAAGTAAAACTAAATAAAACCACAAAATAAGACCTAAACCTAAACTATAATAAACTAAATAAAATAAACCTAAACCTAAATAAATGGTTATCTACCCTACTAAATCAAATAAAATAAATAAATAAACTAAACTAAAAATAAAACACTAAAATAAATCAAAATTAAAGGGCTGACCTAAAATAAAATAAGATCTTACCAACTAAATAAAATTAAAAACTAAACATACAAATAAATAAAGACTATCTAAATAAACATACGTGAATAAACCTAAAAATGATTAAAATAAAAACTTAAACTAAGATAAATGACTTAAAATAAATTAAATAAAACAAAAATAAACATAAATTAAAATAAAATAAATTAAAGATAAAGATCAGATCATACTGACATAAACTAAATAAACTAAAGCCTGAGCCTTGGTTTAGTAAATAACCCTAAAGAGGCTCTCTGGGCCCTGAGCCCTGAGCCCTTAGACCCTGGGCCACTGAGTACCTGACCCTACTGTGAATGACCCTAAACTATGACACTGAGCCATAAAACTAACTAGACCCTAGGCTTTTGCCACTGAGTACTGATCATGAAGCTCTAAGCTGACCTAGGCCACTGAGCCACTAGTACAAACCCTGGGGCCTAGAGAATCTAAATCTTAAACCCTAGATGGGCCCTAAACCACTGAGCCACTAAACCCAAAATGAACTTAAGCCTAAAGCACAAGATGGATAAAAATAAGATAAAATAAAAACCCAGGCTAAGACCTAAGCACCTAAAATAAAAATAATAATAAAATGCACTAAGATAATTAAAACTAATTAATAAAAATAAAATAAACTTATAAATACATAAATAAAATAAAAGTGGATGTAAAATAAAATAAACACGAAATAAAATAAAATAAAACTAAATGAAACCTAAATAAATAAATATAAACCCAAACTCTAAACTAAAAAATAACTTGATCTACCCTAAATAATAAAATAAATGAAGACTGAGCTGAGCCCTAACCCAACTACCCACTACACCCAAAACCCTGAAGCTAAAGGCTTGGACCTGACTTAAGCTAAACCCTAGGCCCTAAACTCTAGCCCTACCCCAGGCCTAAATTACATACCTAAACACCTAGGCATATAACACTTTTGAAAAAATACACGTTGGATCTTTCATTTATCAGTTATGTTGAAATCATTCAGTAGCCTTAAAATGGTGGTGCATCATTATAAAACCTACCAAACATGCCCCTAAACCCTAAAACCCTAAACCACTGAGCCTAAACACTAAACCCTAAAACCTAAACTCAAACACAAAACCCTGAGCCACTGAGCCACAAACTGAAACAAGGCAGGAAGAATAAAGTTAACTAAAAAAATACCTAATCAAATACTAAGAGTAAATAAACCTAAATAACTAAAAATAAATAAAATAGAAATAAAACCTAAATAAAATAAAACTAAGATAAAATAAATAAGTGACTAAATCACTAAACTGTCGGTTTGCTTGATTAAAAGCCACCCTAAATCCTACCCATCAGAGCTGTGCACTGAGCCATAAACCTAAAATAACCCTAAACCACTAAATAAATACTAGGCTTATGACCTAAATGCTAAACTAAAACTAAACTAAACACTGACACTAAACCATAACCACTGATCCACTAAACCCCAAAACTGGCTGAGCACTGACCACTAGGCACAAACATGGACCTAAAAGATAAAATAAACTCAGCTCAAAATAACTGACCCTAAACTTACATAAAAGTGGTAATATAAGCTAAACTAAATAAATAAACATAAAATAAAATAAACTAAACTAAACAAAATAAAATAACCTAACTAAAAAAAATGGATTAAAATAAAGAAAAAAACTAAACCTGGTTTGCTTAATTTTAAAGTAAACTAAAATAAATATTCTGCAACCATAACAACAAATGGGTCTTTATCCCACTAGTGGTTGGGCTACATGAATCTTAAACTACTTGGTTTAAATTTTAAAGCCATTGGCCTAAACTAGGCCACTGATCCGCAAATCCTAAACACCCTAAACTAACCCAAAATCCTACCCTCCAATCCTAAACTTAAAACCTAAAACCACCACTGAGCCAAAGATCCTGGGCCCTAAACTGGGCTCACTCTAAGACTACCACTGAATAAATATAAAATAAAATGGGTAAAACCCTAAAATTCCAAAATACCCTATCTAAACACCCAAAACCCTGAAACCTAACACAATGTAAACCTAAACTAAGATGCTGGGCCTGACCATGGGCCTCTGACCCAACCCTGACCATAGGCTAAAATCTCAACAAAACCACTAAATTCTGTACTAAAACCTAAAACTAAATAAAATAAAAAAAAAAAAATAAAATAAAATAAAGGCAAAACTAAAACCAAAACTAAACCTAAACTTAAACCTAAAAATATAATAAAATATAAATAAAAACTAAACTAAAATAATATAAATAAATACCTAAACTAAACTAAAAAAGTAAAATAAATCTAAAAAATAAATATCTTAAATAAATTAAAAACTAAATTTAACAAAAAGAAACTAAACCTAAAATAAAATGAAGTAAAAACCAAAACCTAAAAAAAATGTACCTAAAAAAAATAAAAAAAATAGGCAAACCTTAAACTAAAAAATAAAACCTAAACCTAAAGTAAACAAAATAAAATAAACTAAACCTGAAATGAAAATAAATAAAACCTAAACTTAAATCTAAAGTAAAGCAACCTCATCCACAGAAAATAAAAGAAAATAAACCAAAATAAACCTAAATCTAAACTAAAATAAAACATAAAATGAACCTAAAATAAAACCTAAAACCAAAGCTAAAAAAATAAAAAGATCCTAAACTAAACCTAAAAAAAAAAAAAAAAACCTAAACTAAAAAATAAAATAAAAATAAAATTGAACTATAAAATAAACATAAACTTAAACATAAAAGTGAAACTAAAATAAAACGGACTAAAATAAATAAACTAAAATAAATAAAAATAAAAAAAATAAACATAAATAGAAATAAAGATAAAATAAACTATAAAAATAAAATAAACTAAAAGTAAAGAAAACCTAAACCTACCGGTTTACCTATTTTAAAGACCCAGGAGCAACCAGTGAGGCTGACCACATGTTCAAACTACCACAAGTGTCACTGAGCATGATCCTGAGCTGTGACCTAGGCCACATGCCTGAGCTAACTGAGCCCTGGGCTAAACCACAGGCAGGCCACAAACCCAACCGTAATCAGGCCCTAGGCGTGATCATGAGCCAAGGCCACTGGCCACAGTACAAGAGCCAAACACTAAAGCAGATAGGCTAGATCCTGAGCCTAGATCTCTAAAGACCACTGACAGAGGCCCTGGGCTTTGGGCTCTACAAGGCCCAAGACCCTAGGCCAACTCTAGCCACAGGAGCCTGACTGGGCACTGAAGCCCCAAAGGCCACAGGCCCAGACAAACCCCAGGACTCATAAACTCAGGCCACCCTAGGCCACAAGCTACTTGGACCCTGGACCTGAGCTAAAGATCCAAACCCTAAAACCATGAAACCCTGACCCAGGCCAAACCTGAGCCCTAACCTAAACCATGACCCTGAGCCCTGGCAAAACCACAGCCCAGAGCCTTAAACCACAAATTAAACTCAAAACCACAAGCCAAAACCCTGTTCCTTGGTTCATTTTTTACTATTGAGCAATGATTAATAAACTTAATTAATTAATTTATTACTATTCATAAGATTAATTAGTCATTAATTAACTTAAAAAGAGTAATTAGGGTTCATTTAGTCAATTTTCTTAATTAAGTGACCAATAAATCTCAAGAAAATCATAGGAGGCAGAGGTCATCCCATTAAATTAACCCATAAAATTTGGGATTAATTGCTCCCAAACAACCTCTAAACCTTAGACCTAAACCCTAAATTAAACACGATCCAGACCTCCTAAACCACTAAATCATAAACCTAAACCGACCACTGAGCCACTCCACAACTTACCATAAACCCTAATCCTTAAACCAGGATCAAATCCTAAACACGGACCTGCTCACAACATAAACCACTGGGCTAAACCTAAACCCTGGGCCCCAGGCCACTCCCAAAACCTACCTTAAAACTGGGCCCTGAGCCACACTCACCCTGATCCCAATCCTCCACAGGCATAAACCTAACCCATGCCATAAACCCTAAATCCTAAACCTAAGCCCTCTAACCCACCTGACCCATTCCCCCACTAAACTGAGTAACTAAATAAATTTAAAATAAACTACCCTCCCATAAACCCCCTAAACCCTAAACCCTAAACCTAAACCTAATCATAAAGTAACTAAATAAACTAAAAATAAACAAGCCTAAAACCTAATAACTGGCTGAAACCTAAAACTTAAGAATAGACAAACCTTGATGGCTGGAATATCACTATCAGGGCTGCTTAGATCTAGAGGTGGAGGTGAAGGCGGTGATTATTGCAGATGTGGTGGGGGATCTAGAGGTGCTAGTGGATATCGAGGTGGTGGTTAGAGTAGTGTTGGTTATGGAGGTGGGAGGAGCGATGAAGGTTACAGCCATGGTGGTGATGGAGGGAGAGATCGAGATTATGACGGTGGATCCCACTACTCGAGAGGCTAGGGTGGTTCTATTGGGAACTAGAGAAATGAAGGAACTACCAATTTGAACTGGTGCTTATGGAACTATCTTTATAATAGAGATGGTTCTAGTTATCTAGTGTTTTTTATTTTCTCTATGTGTCCTCATTTTTATCTATGTCATCGCTTGTGTCTTAAAAAACTTAGTGTGTTACTACTTGGTTGATCAAATCAAAAAGAAGAAATGTTGAATATGAATTTATTCTTTGTTAAAAAAAAGTAAAACCTAAGCTGAAACTAAAACAGACCCCAAACCTTAAACCTAAACCCACCAAATAGAAAACCAAAAGCATAAAAATAAAAAAAATTAAAAAATTAAAAATTCTAATAAATTACCTTAAACCATAAAAACCTAAACCCTAATTAAACTAAACCCTAAACTAAACCCTAAACCCTACCCTAAACCCTAAACCCTGGGCCTGGCGTAAACACTAAACCTAAGCGTAAACCACTAAAAAAACCTGCACTAAACCATGGCCAACCTGACCCACAATCCTAAAAACCTAAACCTAATTTACTAAATAAAACAAAATAAATATAAAAAAAACCTAAACCTAAATGGATATAAAATAAAATATAAACCTGACTAACCTAAAACTAAACTTAAACTTACCAAAGTAAACCTAAAATAAAGAAATCAAAATAAACTAAGATAAAATAATTAAACTTAAACTAAACTAAAAATAAAATAAACCTAAATATAAAATCTAAATAAAATAAAACTAAAATAAAATTAAAACTAAAATAAACCTAAAATTAAATAAAATAAAAACCAAAACCTAAAAAATAAAATTAAAAATAAGTAAAAATAAATAAACAAAAAATAAAATAAAGTAAAAACTAAATAAAAACCACAAAAAATAAGACCTAAACCTAAACTATAATAAACTAAACTAAAATAAATAAAACCTAAACCTAAACCTAAAATGAATTTATCCTAAACCCTAAACTAAATCAAATAAAATAAACTAAAAATAAACCTAAACTTAAACTAAAAAATAAAACACTAAAAATAAATTAAAGGCTAAAAAAACCTAAAAAAAAAAAATAAAATAAATCTTAAACCTTAACCTAAAATAAAAATTAAAACCTAAACATACAAAAATAAAATAAAACTATACTAAAAAATAAACATGGGACCTAAAAAAATAAATTAAAATAAACTTAAACTAAAATAAATAAACTTAAAATAAATTAAATAAACAAAGAAAATAAACATAAATTAAAATAAAATAAATTGATAAAATCAAATCAAATACATAACAATAAACTAAATAAACTAAAAGCCTAAACCTGCTGGTTTACTGCTAAAATAAATAAGCCAACAAACCCTAAACCTAAACCACAAACCTGGACCTAACTAAATTACCCTGAACCCTAAAGTAATTAACCCTGAGCCACAACTAAACCTGAAAAAAACCTAGGCTAAGACCCTAAACTTTAAACCTGAAATACAATCATAAAATGACCATAACTCTAGCTAACCCTAAACCCTAAACCACTACACAAAGCTAAATAGGCCAGGAGAATCTAGATCTTAAACAAGATAAACCCTAAACAGACCCTAGGCCACAAACCCAAAATGAACTTAAACCTAAATAAAACCTAAAAGATGGATAAAAAATAAGAAAATAAAAAATAAAAGGAAACTAAAACCTAAACTTAAACCTAAAAAAATAAAATAAAATAAAACTAAAATGCACTAAAATAATTAAAAAACTAAATTAAACTAAAAAAAATAAAATAAACTTAAGAATAAATAACATATAAATAAAATAAAAGTGGATGTAAAATAAAAAAAAAAATTAAATAATAAATAAAACTAAATGAAAACCTAAATATAAAAATAAATAAAAAAATAAAAAAAAAAACTTGATCTACCCTAAAAAAAAATATAAATAAACCTGAAACTAAAGGCTGAAAACCTGACCTACCTAGACCCTAGGCCAAAAAAAAACCTAAACTAAACTTGAACCTAAACTTAAACTACCCTAAAGCTGGGCTCTAAAACAACTGAACCTTAAACCTGACCCTAAAACTGACCCTAAACCCTGACCTTTGCTTTTGAAAAATACATTGGATCTTATCAATTATCAGTTATGTTGAAATTTCAATGCTTTAAATATGGTGCATTATTAAACCTAACCTAGAGCCTTACCTGAAACCCTAAACCCTAAAGCTAACACTACCTAAAGCCTGAAAGGCTCAAAACCACCAAACCTGAGCCAACCTAAAGCAAAACTGAGCCAAAGGCAGGAAAAAGTTAAACTCACTAAAAATAAACCTAATCCAAAATAAAGAGTAAATAAACCTAAATAACTAAACTAAACTAAATAAAATAAGAAATAAACCTAAGTAAAAATAAAACTAAAATAAATAAAATAAACAAAGTAAACTAAATCAACAAACTGTCGGTTTACTTAATTAAAAAAACCTTAAAAATCAGGAAACCCAATGACAAACCATAAACCCTAAAAATAAACCCTAAACCCTAAACTAGGCACACTAAACCTATGACCCTGAAATGCTAAAACCACTAAAACTAAAACCTAAAAATAAACCTGAATCCCTGAATACACTAAAGCCAAGCCAAACCCACAAACCTAAAACATGGACCTAAAAATAAAATAAAATAAAACTCAACTCAAAAAATAAAAACCTAAACTTAAACATAAAAAGTAAACTAAAATTATAAGCTAAACTAAAATAAATAAACATAAATAAAAAAAAAAACTAAAAAAAAATAAACAACTAAAAAAATGGATTAAAATAAAGAAAAAACCTAAACCTACTGGTTTGCTTAATTTTAAAAAGTAAACTAAATAAAATAAACCTTCTATAATTAACAACAAATAAGTCTTTATCACTGGGTGGAGTTAAATTTTATGAATCTTCTCTTGGTTTTGATTTTAAAAGAAACCATGGCCAAACCAGCTGAATCCACAAATCCTAAACCCAAAACCTTAAACACTAAAACTAACCCTAAATCTGATCAAACCTACAATCCTAAACTTTAAAGTGAAGCCTTAAAACCTAAACCCTAAACCCACCAGACCCTAGGCCCTCAAAATGCTACACCCTAAACCATGAGCCTCCCTGGAATAAATATAAAATAAAAAATATAAAAAACCTGAAATGTTAGACCAGATTAACCCTAATCTTTAAACCTGACCCAAACCCTAGGCCCTGTAAAGATGTAAACCTAAACCCTAGTGAGCCTACCATAACCCTACCGACCCTAAAACTGACCATAAACCCTAAACCCACAAATCTCAGGCCTAAACCCTAAACCCTAAATTCTGTACACTAAAAACCTGGGCCTAGAACTATAAGATAAAAAATAAAATAAAATAAAATAACTAAGGCTAAAAACCTAAACCTAAACTTAAACCTAAAAATAAATAAATATATAAAACTAAACTAAAATAATATAAATAAATGCAAAACTAAACTAAAAAAGTAAAATAAACCTAAAAATAAATATCTTAAATAAATTAAAACTAATTTAAAAAAAAAGAAAATAAACCTAAAATGATGGGTAAAAAACCTAAACCTAAAAAGATACCTAAAACTAAATAAAATCTTAAACCTTAAACTAAAAAAAATAAAACCTAAACCTAAAGTAAACAAAATAAAATAAACCTAAACCTAAATGAAAATAAATAAAACCTAAACTTAAACTAAAGTAAACTTAACCTCATCCCTAGACTAAATAAAAGAAAATAAACCAAAAATAAACCTAAATCTAAACTAATAAATAAAACATAAAAATTAACCTAAAATAAAAACCTAAAACCAAAGCCTAAAAAATAAAATAAAATCTAAACCTAAAATAAAAAAATAAAACCTAAACCTAAAAATAAAATAAAATAAAATTGACTATAAAATAAATAAACAAACATAAACCTAAAAGTAAACTAAAAAAAAAACGACTAAAATAAATAAACCTAAAATAAACTAAATAAAAATAAAAAATAATAAATAGAAATAAAGATAAAATAAACTATAAAAAAAATAAAATAAACTAAAAAAGTAAAGAAAACCTAGGCCCTGGGTTTTTTGACCCAACCAGGCCATGTTTGACCATATTCTAAAGGAAACAAATTGTCACTGAGCAGCCTGACCTGTGACCTGGGCTGTGCCTAACCTGAGCCACCCCTAGGCACTAGGCCTTACCTGCATGACCACTCCTAGGCTGTGAGTCCTACCCAGACCACTGGGCCACTGAACCCAAATCAGGCACTGAGATGCTCTAAGATCTAAACCTAGATCCTGAGCACACCCTAAACCATGGGCTTTAGGCTCTAAACCCCAAGGCCCTGACTCTAAACCACCCACTGAGCCATAGCCCACCACTAGCCACAGGCCACAAACTGCCCCTAGGCTAGTCATGACTCTGGACCACTGAGCCTCCCTAATAACCAAGGCTTGGACCTGGACTAAAAGCCTAAAACCAAAATAAACCCCTAAAACCAAGCACAAAACCCTGACCACAGCCCTGAGCCTAAACCCTAAAACAAACCTCACTAAACCTTAGGCCTTACAAAAAACCCTAAAATCATAAACCTAAACACAAACCACATTCCTTGGTTCATTCACTATTGACAATGATTAATAAACTTAATTAATCATTTACTATTCATAAGATTAATTGGTCATTAATTGGCAAAGAGTAATTGGGGTTCATTTAGTCAATTTTCTTAATTAAGTGAGCAATAAATCTCAAGAAAATCATAGGAGGCAGAGGTCATCCCATTAAATTAACCCATAAAATTTGGGATTAATTGCTCAAACTTAACCCTAAAATAACCTAGACCAACCACAAATTAAATCTGGACACAACTGAGCCCTAAAACCACAAATAAACCACAAACCACCCAGCCTAAACCCTAAATCTGACTTGCCATAAAACCTAATCCCCAAACTGACAAATCAAACCTAAACTGAACCCACAAAACATAAAACTTAAACCTATACCTAAAACAACACTAAACCCTAGGCCCTAAACCCCCAAAACCCTATTAAACCCTAAACCTAAACCTAATCCCAAATCCTAAACCCAGCATAAACCCAAAATACATACCATAAACTCAAATCCACAAACCCACCTGAAACCCCAACCCCAACCACGACCAAACCAAACCCTAAACTTACCCAAAAACTAAATAAATTTAAAATAAACTAAACCTAAACCTTAAATCCTAACCCTAAACCTAAACCCTAAACTGAATCCTAAAGTAACTAAATAAAAAATAAACTTAAAACCTAAAACCTAATAACTAAATTGAAACCTAAAACTTAAGAATGACAAAACCTTGACGAGGAATATCACTATCAACCGGGGCTCAACTTAGATCTAGAGGTGGAGGAGAAGGCGACGGTTATTTGCAGATGTGGTGGGGGATTTAGAGGTGCTAGTGGATATCGAGGTGGTGGTCAGAGTAGTCATGGTTATGGAGGTGGGAGGAGCGATGAAGGTTACAACCATGGTGGTGATGGAGGAGAGATGGGATTATGACGGTGGATCCCCACTGAGAGGCTAGGGTGGTTACATGGGAACTAGAGAAATGAAGGAACTACCAATTTGGTGCTTATGGAACTATCTTTATAATAGAGATGGTTCTAGTTATCCGTGTTTTTTATTTTCTATGTGTCCTCATTTTTATCTATGTCATCGCTTGTGTCTTAAAAAACTTAGTGTGTTACTACTTGGTTGATCAAATCAAAAAGAAGAAATGTTGAATATGAATTTATTCTTTGTTAAAAAAATAGTAAAAACCCTAAACGCTAAACTAAAACCTGAACCCCAAACCTAAAACCTAAATCCTAAACCTTAAATAGAAAACCCAAAAGCATAAAAATAAAAAAAAATTAAAAAATTAAAAAATTCTAATAAATTACCCTAAACCCTAATTCTACAGCCCTAAACCCTAAACCCTAAACCCTAAAACCCTAAACCCCCAAACCCCTAAACCCTAAACCAAAACGTGAAACCCTAAACCCTGAGCCACAACTGACCATAAAACCTACCTGACAGCAAAGAAAACCATAAACCCTAAACCTGAGCCCTGATCCCTAAACCCTAAAAGTAAAACCTAAATTTAAACTAAATAAAACCTAAAAAATAAAATAAATAAAAACCTAAACCTAAAATAAAGATAAATAAAAAAAATATAAACTAAACTAAAACCTAAACTAAAAAACTTAAACCTAAAAAACCTAAAATAAGATCAAAATAAAATTAAACTAAAATAAAATAATTAAAAACTTAAACTAAACTAAAAAAATAAAATAAACCTAAATATAAAAATCCTAAATAAAAAAAAAACCAAAATAAACCTAAAATTAAATAAAATAAAAACCAAAACCTAAAAATAAACCTAAAATAAATTAAAATAAATAAACATAAAATAAAATAAAATAAAAACTAAATAAAAACTACAAAAAATAAGACCTAAACCTAAACTATAATAAACTAAACTAAAATAAATAAAACCTAAACCTAAACCTAAAATGAATTTATCCTAAACCATAAACTAAATGAAATAAAATAAACTAAAAATAAACCTAAACTTAAACTAAAAAATAAAACACTAAAATAAATCAAAAATTAAAGGCCAAAACCTAAACCTAAAAAAATAAAATAAAATCTTAAACCTTAACCTAAAAATAAAAATTAAAACCTAAACATAAAAAATTAAAATAAAACTATACTAAAAAATAAACATAAACGTGAACCTAAACCTAAAAAATAAATTAAAATAAAAAACTTAAACTAAAATAAATAAACTTAAAATAAATTAAATAAAAACAAAAAATAAACATAAATTAAAATAAAAAATAAATTAAAATAAAATCAAATCAAATACATAACAATAAACTAAATAAACTAAAAAGAAAAAACTATTGGTTTACCTAAATAAAATAACCCTAAAGCTCTAAACCTAGGCCACTAAATCCACTCCAGGCCACTACCCTAAATCCTAAACTGACACTGAGCCTTGGACCCTGAGCCACAATCAACCTAACTGGCTAACTGACACTGAGCCACTGAGCCACTAAACCATGAGCCTAAACACTAAAACCCTAAACTTTAAACCCTACCTAAATCATAAAATGAATAAACCGTGACTAAACCCTAGCCACAAAAAGTAAAGCTGACATTAAACCCTAAAATCTAAATCTTAGGCCAGAAAGATAAACCCTAAACACTAAACCCTAAACCCAAAATGAACTTAAACTAAATAAAACCTAAAAAAATGAATAAAAAATAAGAAAATAAAATAAAAACCCAAACTAAAACCTAAACTTAAACCTAAAAATAAAATAAAATAAAATTAAAATACACTAAAATAAAATTAAAAAACTAAAATAAACTAAAAAATAAAATAAACTTAAGAATAAATAACATAAATAAAATAAAAGTGAATGTAAAATAAAAAAAATTAAACACGAATAAAATAAAATAAAAAATAAATGAAAACCTAAATATAAAATAAATAAAAAATAAAACTCTAAACTAAAATAAAACTTGATCTAAAATAAAAAAAATATACAAAATAAACATAAACCTAAACCTAAAACTAAAATAAACTATAGTTAAACTTGAACCTAAACTAAATAAAATAAAATAAACTAAAATAAACCTGAACTAACAAAAAATAAAATCAAAAAATAAACCTAAAATAAAACCAAAACCTAAACCTAGAAAAACAAAATAAAACCTAAAGCTAAACCTAAAATAAAAATAAAACCTAAACAAAAAAAAACTCAACTAAAAAAAAATAAACCTAAACCAAACCTAAAAAACTAAAATAAATAAACTAACTAAATAAAAATAAAAATAAAAAAATTAAAATAAACTAAATAAACCTAAACCCACCAGTTTACTTAATTTTAAAAAAACATTAAAAAATACTAAACCCTAAACCCTAATCCCTAAAACCCTATACCCTAAATCCTAAACTAACCCTAAATCGTAAACCCTAAACCCTAAAAATCCTAAACCTTAAACCTTAAACCTTAAACCCTAAAAACCTAAAGCTGGCTAAAACCTCAGGAACTTGTTTGTGAACCATGCTCAGTCTACATTTGGCAGTGGAGGAGAAGGTGAAGGCGGCGATTATCATAGTGGTGGTGGGGATCAGTGTATGGTGGATATGGAGGTGGCGAGCAGTGGTGGTTATGGAGACAGGAGGAGCACTGAAGATTACAGTCGTGGTGGTGGCAGAGGGAGAAATCTGGGATACGATGGTGGATCCCACTACTCGAGAGGTCGGGTGGTTCTGATGGGTAATTGAGAAATTGAAGAACGGCCAATCCAATCTGCTACTTATGGAACTGTGTATTTATAGAATACATGATTCTAGTTATCTAGAGTTTATTATTTGCTCTATGCGTGCTCATTTTTTATCTATGTCATCACTTATGTCTTAAAAAACTTAGTGTGTTACTTGGTTGATGGCGAAAAGAAGAAATGTTGAATCTGAATTTGTTCTCTATTAATATAAAACCAAAAACACTAAACTAAACTAAAATTGAAAACTAGACCCAAAACTTAAGCCATAAACCCTAAATCCTAAACCCTAAACCCATAAACCCTAAACCTCAACCCTAAAACCTACCATAAACCTAAACCCTAAACCCAAACCCTACCACACCCCAAATCCTAAACCCTAAACCTCAACCTCAACCCTTAAAATCTAAACCCTAAAATCTAAAAGCTAAACCTAAACTAAATAAATCCTAAAATAAAATAAATAAAAAAACCTAAACCAAATAAATTAAAATAAAACCTAAACTAAAACTGAGCAACCTAAACCTAAACCTAAACCTAAACCTAAACCTAAAAGATAAAGAAAATAAAACAAAACTAAAATATAATACATAAAACCTAAAGGACTAAAGAGACCTACAAAATAAACCTAAAATAAAACCACAAAACCTAAAAATAAAATAAAACCTAAACCTAAACTTAAAAATAAAATAAAACCTAAACTAAAATAAAAATAAAATAAAACTAAACTAAAAGAGCTGATCTAAACCAAGAAAATAAACTAAAGATAAAACCTAAACTAAAATAAATAAACCTAAAATAATTAAACTAAAATAAATAAAATAAAATAAACCTAAATAAAAGAAAAATAAAATAAACTAAAATAAATAAATAATAAACTAAATAAACCTAAACCTACAAGTTTTCTTAATTAAAAAGATCGTAACTCTAAACCCTAAATCCTAAACTAAACCTGAAACCCTAAACCACGGACCACTAGGCACTGACCCTAAGCCCCTATAAACTTGAAAAGCCCTAAATCCTAAATCATAACCCCTAAAACCCCAAAACCTAAACCCCACCCTAAACCTGCAACCACAAGCCAAACCCTAAACTGAGCCACAAACCCTAAGCCCTAAGACAAAACTTAAAGCTTAAACTAAATAAAATGTAAAATAAAATAAATCATAAAATCTAAACATAAAATAAAATAAAATAAAATAAAATCCTAAACTAAAATCTAAACCTAATCCTAAACCTAAAGCGTAAAATAAACTAAAATAAAAAATAAAAATAAACTAAAATATAGTATAATAACTTAAACTAAACTAAAAATAAAATAAACCTAAAAAATAAAACCTAAATAAATAAAAAAATAAACATAAAAGTAAAATAAAGAAAAACTAAATAAAATCCTAAACCTAAAAATAAACCTAAAATAAATAGAAAATAAAGCTAAACCTTAAACTAAAAAAACTAAACCTAAATTAAATTAAATAAAATAAATATAAATATAAACCAAAATAAATAAAACCTAAACTTAAACCAAAAATAAACTAAACCTAAACCCTAAGCTAAATAAAATAAAATAAACTAAAAATAAACCTAAACCTAAACAAAAAAATAAAACCTAAGAATAAAACTAAAATAAAAACCTAAAACCTATACCTAAAAAAATAAAATAAAAATCTAAACCTAAACCTAAAAATAAATAATAAAAACTAAACCCTAAAAAAAAAGAAAACTAAACTAAAAAATAAGCATAAAGCTAAACCTAAACTTTTAAAACTAAACTAAAATAAAAAATCTAAACTGAAATAAATAAAAAATAAATAAATAAACTAAACTAAATAAAAATAAAAAATAAACCTAAATAAAAAATAAAAAATCTAATAAACTAAAATATAGAAAAAATAAATTAAATAAACCTAAACTTATCGGTTTACTTATTTTTTTTTAAAAAAAATCCTAAATGCTAAAAAACCTTAAACCCTAACCCTAAACCACAAACCTAAACCCGACCTAACCCACTCTAGGCCAAACCTAAACCTAAACCCTAAACTAAAGGCCAAAGACCACTACCCCCACCCTAAACTACCTTAAAGCTGAGCCCACTGCACCATAAACCCTACATAAACCACAAAACTAAACCTAAAAAAAACTTTAAAAACATAAATAAAAACATAAACTTAATTAAAATAATAAAATAAACCTAAACTAAAACCTAAACCTAAAGAGAATAAAATAAAATAAAAAAAAATAAAATAAAATAAATAAACCTAAACTAAAAAATTATAATGAACCTGGAATAAAACCTAAATAAAATTAAAACTAAGTAAAATAAAATAAAATATACTTGAAATAAAATAAAATCAAAATAAATATAAACATAAACTTAAAAATAAACCTAAAATAATTAAAAATAAAACCCAAAACTAAAAGTAAAGAAACCTAAAATAAAATAAAATTAAAAATAAACTTAATCCTAAACCTAAACTAAAATAAACTAAACTAAAATAAATAAAACATATAATTAACTAAACTTAAACCTAAACCTAAACAAAATAAAATAAAATAAAATAAAAATAAACCTAAACCTAAAAATAAACATAAAAGAAGAACCTAAAACCTTAACCTTAAAAATAAAATAAAATAAAACCAAAGCTAAAATAAAAAAAATAAAACCTAAACCTAAAAATAAAATAAAAATAAAACTCAACTAAAAATAAATCTAAACATAAACCTAAACCTAAAAATTAAACTAAAATAAATAAACCTCAAATAAATAAACTTAATTAAATGAAAATAAAAATAAACTAAAATAGATAAAACATAAACTAAATAAACTAAATAAACCTAAACCTGTTTATTAAATTTAAAAAAAAAAATAAAAAATAATAATAAAATAAATAAAAAACTAGGCCTTAAACACTAAACACTAAACCCTAAACCTAAACTTTAACAAACCTGACCCTAAATCTTAAACCCTAATAGCTAAAACATTAAACCTTAAGCTTTAAAATCTAAACCCTATAACCTACAACCCTAAACCCAAAACCCTAAGCCCCAAACCCTAAAACCACAGCACAAAATCTAAACTAAACTTAAACTAATTAAATTGTAAAATAAAATAAATAAAAGAACCTAAACCTAAAATAAAATAAAACCTAAACTAAAACCATAACCCAAACCCAAACCTAAACCTTAAACTTAAAAATAAAATAAAATAAAATAAAAAACTAAAAATAAAATAAAATAAAATAAATAAAACCTAAACTAAAATAAAATAAAATAAACCTAAAAAATAAATCCTAAATAAAATAAAACTAAATGTAAAATAAAATAAAATAAACCAAAATAAAATAAAATAAAACTAAAATAAAAACCTAAACCTAAAAAATTAAACCTAAAAATAAATAAAGAATAAAATCTAAAACCTAAACTTAAAACAAAAAAAATCCTAAACCTAAAATAAATACAATAAAATAAACCTAAACCAAAACAATAATAAACTAAGCTAAAATAAATAAAACCTAAACCTAAGCATGAAATAAACTAAAAGTAAGCCTTAAACTAAATAAAATAAAATAAAAGAAAAATAAACCTAAACCTAAACTAAAAAAATAAAACCTAAAAAATAAAATAAAAACCTAAACCTAAACCTAAAAATATAAAAAAAACAAAACATAAACCTAGAAATTAAAATAAAAATATAACTAAATTATAAAATAATCATAAACCTAAACCTAAACTGAAAAAAAAATAAATAAAAACCTAAACTAAAATAAATAATCCTAAAATAAATAAACTAAATAAAATAAAATAAACTAAAATAAATAAAATCAATAACTAAAATAAAAACCTCAGGTTACTTAATTTTAAAAAATACCCTAAACCCTAAATCCTAAACCCAAAACCCTAAAACTAACCCTAAACCCTAAACCTTAAATTATAAACTAACCCTAAACCTTAAACCCTATACCCTCAAAACCCTAAACCTTAAAGCCTAAACACTACACCCTAAAGGCTAAACCTTAAACCCTAAACCTAAATCCTAAAACCCAAAACCCTAAACCCTAAAATCTAAACCACTTCCCAACCCTAAACACCAAACCTTAAACCAAAATCTAAAGTAATTAAATAAACCTAAACAATAAAACCTTATAAATCTAAACTCTAAGAATGAGACACCTTGATGCAGAACATCACCGTCAACCATGCTCAGTCTAGATCTGACGGTGGAGGTGAAGGGGGAGGTGGCAGTTATCATAGTGGTGGAGGTGTATCTGGACGTGATGGTGGATATGGAGGTGGAGGTCTGAGCAGTGGTGGTTATGGAGGCAGGAGGAACACTGAAGATTACAGCCGTGGTGGTGGCGGAGGGAAAGATATAAGATACGATGGTGGATCCCACAGAGGCTGGGGTGGTTCTGATGGGAACTAGAAAGCGAAGAATGGCCAACGATCTTCTACTTTTAGAACTATCTTTATATTAGAGATAGTTCTAGTTATCTAGGGTTTTGATTTGCTCTATGAGTGCTCATTTCTTATCTATGTTATCACTTGTGACATAGAAAACTTGGTGTGTTATCTGGTTGATGGAATCAAAATGAAGAAATGTTGAATTTGAATTTATTCTCAGTTAAAAAAAATCAGAAATCATAAACCCTAAACTAAAACTTGAAAATAAAATAAAAATCTAAACCTAAACTTAAAAATAAAAAATAAAACCTAAACCTAAAAAAATAAAATAAAACTAAAATAAAAAATAAACCTAAACCTAAACCTAGAAAATAAACTAAAATAAAAAACCTAAACTAAAATAAATAAACCTCAAATAATTAAACAAAACTAAATAAAAATAAAAATAAACCTAAATAAAAATAAAAATAAAATAAGCTAAAACAAATAAAATAAACTAAATAAACTTAAACTCTGAGTTTACTTAATTTTAAAAATAACCCTTAACCCTAAACCCTAAACCCTCACTTTGAACCCAAACCTACAACCCTAAACCACAAACCCTAAACCACTAAACCCTAACCAAACCCAAACCTACAACCCTAAACCTTAAACCCTAAACCCCAAACCTTAAACCATAAACCCTAAATCCCAAACCCTAAACCCTAGGCAAACCACAAAAAACAAAAACTTAAACTAAATAAAACCTAAAAATAAAATAAATCATAGAAACCTAAACCTAAATATAATAAAATAAAATAAATACAAACCTAAACTAAAACCTAAACCTAAACCTAAACCTAAACCTAAACATAAAATTATAACAAAATAAAAAATTAAACTAAAATAAAATAAATAAAAACCTAAACTTAACTAGAAAATAAAAACCCCAAACCCAAACCTAAACTACCATAAAACATAAAAAAAGTAAACTAAACTAAATAAAACCTAAAATAAAATAAATAGAAAACCTAAACCTAAATAGATAAAATAAAATAAAATAAAACATAAACTAAAACCTATACCTAAACCTAAATGTAAAATAAAAAAATTAAAGAACTAAACTAAAATAAAATAAAACCTAAACTAAACTAAAAATAAAATAAACATAAAAATAAAAACCTAAATAAAATAAAACCTAAACATAAAATAAACCCAAAAATAAATTAAAATAAACCTAAAACCTAAATTAAAAAAAACCCTAAACCTAAAATAAATAAATAAAATAAACCTAAACCTAAACTAAAATAAACTAAATCAAAATAAATAAACCAAAACCTAAACCTAAACCCTAAACTAACTAAAATAAAATCAACTAAAAGTAAACGTAAACCTAAACTAAAAAATAAATCCTAAAAATAAACCTAAAATAAAAACCTAAAACCTAAACCTTAAAAAATAAAATAAAAACCTAAACCTATTCCTAAAAAATAAAAAATAAAACTTTTATAAAAAAATTAAAATAAAAAAAAATAAAATAAAAAATAAGCATAAACCTAAGCCTAAACCTATCAAATAAACTAAAATCAAAAACTTAAACTAAAATAAATAAACTATACTATATAAACACCTAAATAAAATTAAAAAAAATCTAAAAAACTAAAATAAATAAAAAATAAACTAAATAAACTTAAACCTACAAGTACACTTAATTTTTTTTTAAAAAAAAATCTTAAACCCTAAACCTTAAACCCTAAATCTTAAACCTTAAACCCTAAACTCTAAACCTAAGTGGCAGTGAAACCCCACTGGTAGTGAGCCATAAAACCCTAAACCCAAACCATAAACCCAACCCAAACCCTAAACCCTAAATCATAAACCCTAAAGATCCTGGGCTCAAACCCTACCTGGGCCCTAAACCCTAAACCTAAATGGTGAGCCTGACTTTAAACCCACTAACCAGCCAATAGGCCTGGGCTAAACCCTAAACTATGGGCTCACCACAATGAAGTGAGCCCTAAATCCTCCTGACCCTAAACCCAAAGATCCTAAACACTAAACCCACCTCCAGGCCTAAACCTAAACCTAAATCTGAAAGAATAAAACCTAAAAATAAAATAAATAAAAAAACTTAAACATAAATAAAATAAAATATAAAATAAAATAAAAACATAAGCTAAAACCTAAACCTAAACAAAAAAATATAATAAAATAAAAAATAAAAACTAAACTAAAATAAAATAAATAAAAACTTAATTAAAATAAAATAAAATAAACCTAAAACAAAAAACTTAAATAAAATAAAAACTAAATGTAAAATAAAAATAAAATAAACCTAAAAATAAAATAAAATAAAAACTAAATAAATACCTAAACCCAAAAAATAAACCTAAAACTAAAACCTAAAAATAAATAAAAATTAAACCTAAGCCATAATTTTTTTAAAAAAAAAAAACCTAAGCCTAAAATAAATAAAATAAAAGAAGCCTAAAACTAAACTAAAATAAACTAAACTAAAATAAATAAAACCTAAACTTAAACCTAAACCCTAAACTAAATAATATAAAATAAACTAAAATAAACCTAAACCTAAAGGTAAGTAAAACCTAAAATAAACTTAACATAAAATATAAAACCTAAACCTAAAAAAATAAAATAAAAATTTAAACCTAAAATAAAAATAAACCAAACAAATTAAAATAAAAATAAAACTAAACTAAATAATAAACATAAACCTAAACCTAAACCTAAAAATAAGATTAAAATAAGAAACCTAAACTAAAATAAATAAACTAAACTAAATGAAAATAAAAAATAAACTTAAATAAAATAACAAAAAATAAAATAAAGTAAAATAAATAAAAGTAAACTAAATAAACTTAAACCTGCACTTTGCTTTAAAACCCTAAACCATAAATCCTAAAATAACCTTAAAGCAGGCCCAATCTTGCAACCCTAAATGTGCAATACAATGGACCCTAGGCCACAAAGATCTTGCGTTGACCCTAAACATTAAACCTAAACCCTAAATCCTTAACCCTGGGCCACTGAGCTCACAGGCCATGAGCCCTGGCCATGACCCTAGGCCCTGATCACTAAACTTGAATCCAAACCTAAACCTAAACTAAAATACCTAGTCATGGGTGACCACTAAACTGGGTTGTCCCAGGCCCTAAACCTTAGCTCAAAGACCAACTCCACCCCAAACACATCCTAACTGACTCTTAAACCCTAAACCCACCTATCCCTCTGATCCCAATCCCCTAAAGCATAAACACAAACTGCCTAAACTCAATCCTAAACCCACCACTAACCACTAACCTAACCAAACCAAACCTACTAGTAACTAAATAAATTTAAAAATAAACCTAAACCCTAAACCTTAAATCCTAACCCTAAACCCTAAACCCTAAACCTAATCATAAAGTAACTAAATAAACTAAAAAATAAACCTAAAGCCTAAAACCTAATAAAACTAAATTGAAACCTAAAACTTAAGAATAGACAAAACCTTGACGACTGGAATATCACTATCAACCAGGCTCAACTTAGATCTAGAGGTGGAGGCGAAGGCGGCGATTATTGCAGATGTGGTGGGGGATCTAGAGGTGCTAGTGGATATCGAGGTGGTGGTTAGAGTAGTGTTGGTTATGGAGGTGGGAGGAGCGACGAAGGTTACAGCCATGGTGGTGATGGAGGGAGAGATCGGGATTATGACGGTGGATCCCACTACTCGAGAGGCTAGGGTGGTTCTGTTGGGAACTAGAGAAATGAAGGAACTACCAATTTGAACTGGTGCTTATGGAACTATCTTTATAATAGAGATGGTTCTAGTTATCTAGGGTTTTGTATTTGCTCTATGCGTCCTCATTTCTTATCTATGTCATCGCTTGTGTCTTCAAAAACTTAGTGTGTTACTACTTGGTTGATCAAATCAAAAAGAAGAAATGTTGAATATGAATTTATTCTTTGTTAAAAAATAGTAAAACCCTGCTAAACTAAAACAACCCCAAACCTAAAACCTAAATCCTAAACCTTAAATAGAAAACCCAAAAGCATAAAAATAAAAAAAATTAAAAAATTAAAAAATTCTAATAAATTACCTTAAAACCCTAAACCTAATTCTCTAAAACCCACCCCTAAAACCCTAAAACCCTAAACCTTAAACCCTAAACCCTAAACCCTAAAACGTAAACACTAAACCCTAAACCCTTAACCGTAAACCCTAAACCATAAAACCTACAACCTTAAAAAGAAAACCATAAACCCTAAACCTAAACCCTAATCCCTAAACCCTAAAAACCTAAAAACCTAAATTTAAACTAAATAAAACCTAAAAATAAAATAAATAAAAAAACCTAAACCTAAATAAAATAAAATAAAATAAAATATAAACCTAAACTAAAACCTAAAACTAAACTTAAACTTAAACCTAAAAGTAAACCTAAAAATAAAAGAAAATCAAAAAATAAAAACTAAACTAAAATAAAATAATTAAAAACTTAAACTAAACTAAAAAAATAAAATAAACCTAAATATAAAAATCCTAAATAAAATAAAAACTAAAATAAAATTAAAACTAAAATAAACCTAAAATTAAATAAAATAAAAACCAAAACCTAAAAAATAAACCTAAAAATAAGTAAAAATAAATAAACAAAAAATAAAATAAAATAAAAACTAAATAAAAACTACAAAAAATAAGACCTAAACCTAAACTATAATTAAACTAAAATAAATAAAACCTAAACCTAAACCTAAAATTTTATCCTAAACCATAAACTAAATGAAATAAAATAAACTAAAAATAAACCTAAACTTAAACTAAAAAATAAAACACTAAAATAAATCAAAAATTAAAGGCCAAAACCTAAACCTAAAAAAATAAAATAAAATCTTAAACCTTAACCTAAAATAAAATTAAAACCTAAACATAAAAAATTAAAATAAAACTATACTAAAAAATAAACATAAGCGTGAGAACCTAAACCTAAAAAATAAATTAAAATAAAAAACTTAAACTAAAATAAATAAACTTAAAATAAATTAAATAAAAATAAAAAATAAACATAAATTAAAATAAAAAATAAATTAAAATCAAATCAAATCAAATACATAACAATAAACTAAATAAACTAAAAAAAGCCTAAACCTATTAGTTTACCTAAATAAAATAACCCTAAAGCTTAAACTCTAAACCCTAAACCCTAAATCCTAAACCCTAAACCCTAAACCCTAAATCCTAAACTAACCCTAAATCTTAGACCCTAAACCCTAAATCAAAACCCTACCTGAACTGACAAACCCTAAACCCAAACACTAAACCATAAACCCTAAACACTAAAACCCTAAACTTTAAACCCTAAACCCTAAATCATAAAATGACCATAAACTCTAAGCTAACCCTAAACCCTAAACCCTAAGCCCTAAAAACCCTAAAGCCTAAACATTAAACCCTAAAATCTAAATCTTAAACCCAAAAAGATAAACCCTAAACACTAAACCCTAAACCCTAAACCCAAAAATGAACTTAAACTAAATAAAACCTAAAAAAATGAATAAAAAATAAGAAAATAAAATAAAAACCCAAACTAAAACCTAAACTTAAACCTAAAAATAAAATAAAATAAAATTAAAATACACTAAAATAAAATTAAAAAAACTAAAATAAACTAAAAAAAATAAAATAAACTTAAGAATAAATAACATAAATAAAATAAAAAGTGAATGTAAAATAAAAAAAAAATTAAACCTGAAATAAAATAAAATAAAAACTAAATGAAAACCTAAATATAAAAATAAATAAAAAATAAAACCCAAACTCTAAACTAAAAATAAAAACTTGATCTAAAATAAAAAAAATATACAAAAATAAACATAAACCTAAACCTAAAACTAAAATAAACTATAGTTAAACTTGAACCTAAACTAAATAAAATAAAATAAACTAAAAATAAACCTGAACCTAACAAAAAAATAAAATCAAAAAATAAACCTAAAATAAAAACCAAAAACCTAAACCTAGAAAAACAAAATAAAAACCTAAAGCTAAACCTAAAAATAAAAAATAAAACCTAAACAAAAAAAAACTCAACTAAAAAATAAACCTAAACCAAAACCTAAACCTAAAAAAACTAAAATAAATAAACTAACTAAATAAAAATAAAAATAAAAAATAAAATAAACTAAATAAACCTAAACCCACCAGTTTACTTAATTTTAAAAAACATTAAAAAATACTAAACCCTAAACCCTAATCCCAAAACCCTATACCTAAATCCTAAACTAACCCTAAATCGTAAACCCTAAACCCTAAAAATCCTAAACCTTAAACCTTAAACCCTAAACCCTAAAGCCTAAACTAAAACCTCATTGTGAACCTTGACGGCAGGAACTTGTTTGTGAACCATGCTCAGTCTACATTTGGCAGTGGAGGAGAAGGTGAAGGCGGCGATTATCATAGTGGTGGTGGGGGATCTGGTGGTGCTGGTGGATATGGAGGTGGTGGCAGGCATGGTTATGGAGGCAGGAGGAGCAGAAGATTACGGGTGGTGGTGGCGAGGGAGAAATCAGGATCGATGGTGGATCCACTACTCGAGAGGTCGGTGGTTACGATGGGTAATTGAGAAATTGAAGAAGCAATCCAATGCTACTTATGGGACTGTGTATTTATAGAATACATGATTCTAGTTATCTAGAGTTTATTATTTGCTCTATGCGTGCTCATTTTTTATCTATGTCATCACTTATGTCTTAAAAAACTTAGTGTGTTACTTGGTTGATGAAACTGAAAAGAAGAAATGTTGAATCTGAATTTGTTCTCTATTAATATAAAAAACCAAAAACACTAAACCCTAAACTAAAATTGAAAAACTAGACCTAAAACTTAAGCCATAAACCCTAAATCCTAAACCCTAAACCCATAAACCCTAAACCCTAAAACCTAAACCATAAACCTTAAACCCTAAACCCTAAACCCTAAACCCTAAACCCCAAATCCTAAACCCTAAACCCTCAACCCTCAACCCTTAACTAACCTTAAATCTAAACCCTAAAAATCTAAAAAGCTAAACCTAAACTAAATAAATCCTAAAAATAAAATAAATAAAAAACCTAAACCAAAATAAATTAAAATAAAACCTAAACTAAAACTCCAAAACCTAAACCTAAACTAAACTAAACCTAAAAGAAAATAAAGAAAAATAAAAACAAAACTAAAATATAATACATAAAACCTAAAATGAACTAAAAGAACTAAAAATAAACCTAAAATAAAACCTAAAACCTAAACCTAAAAATAAAATAAAAAACCTAAACCTAAAAAAATAAAAATAAACCTAAACCTAAAAAATAAAATAAAATAAACTAAACTAAAAGAGCCTAATCTAAACCAAGAAAACTAAAGATAAAAAAAACTAAAATAAATAAACCTAAAATAATTAAACTAAACTAAATAAAAAATAAAATAAACCTAAATAAAGAAAAATAAAATAAACTAAAATAAATAAATAATAAACTAAATAAACCTAAAACAAGTTTTCTTAATTAAAAATCCTTAACTCTAAACCCTAAATCCTAAACTAAATAAACTAAACCACGGACCCTAGGCATGCAACCCTAGCCTACCATAAACTTGAGAAACCATAAACCCTAAATCCTAAATCATAACCCTAAAACCCCAAAACCTAAACCCTAAACCCTAAAACCTACCCTAAAACCTAAACCCTAGGCACAACCCAAACAAAGCTAAAGCCTTAAAGCTTAAAACTTAAACTAAATAAAGATGTAAAATAAAATAAATCATAAAAATCTAAACATAAATAAAATAAAATAAAATAAAATCCTAAACTAAAATCTAAGCCTAAACCTAATCCTAAACCTAAACGTAAAAATAAACTAAAATAAAAAATAAAAAATAAACTAAAATATAGTAAATAATAACTTAAACTAAACTAAAAAATAAAATAAACCTAAAAATAAAAACCTAAATAAATAAAAAATAAACATAAACCCAAAGTAAAATAAAAGAAAAACTAAATAAAATCCTAAACCTAAAAAATAAACCTAAAAATAAATAGAAAATAAAGCCTAAACCTTAAACTAAAAAAACTAAACCTAAATTAAATTAAATAAAATAAATATAAATATAAACCAAAATAAATAAAACCTAAACTTAAACCAAAATAAACTAAACCTAAACCCTAAGCTAAATAAAATAAAATAAACTAAAAATAAATAAACCTAAACAACAAAAAATAAAACCTAAGAATAAAACTAAAATAAAAACCTAAAACCTATACCTAAAAAATAAAATAAAAATCTAAACCTAAACCTAAAAATAAATAATAAAAAACTAAACCCTAAAAAAAGAAAACTAAACTAAAGCATAAAGCTAAACTAAACTTTTAAAACTAAACTAAAATAAAAAATCTAAACTGAAATAAATAAAAATAAATAAATAAACTAAATTAAATAAAAATAAAAAATAAACCTAAATAAAAAATAAAAAATCTAATAAACTAAAATATAGAAAAAATAAATTAAATAAACCTAAACTCATCGGTTTACTTAATTTTTTAAAAAAAAATCCTAAACCCTAAAAAACCTCAAACCCTAACCCCTAAACCCTAAAACCTAAACCACTACCAACTCTAAACCACACTAAACCCTAAAACCCTAAGCCTAAAGCCAAAACCTGGGACCCTAAACTTCCCTAGGCCCTAAACCCTAGCCAACCCTACACCATAAACCCTAAACATAAAACCACAAAAAAACCTAAACCTAAAAAAAACTTTAAAAAAACATAAATAAAAAAACATAAACTTAATTAAAATAATAAAATAAAAACCTAAACTAAAACCTAAACCTAAACCTAAAAAGAGAATAAAATAAAAAATAAAAAACACTAAAATAAAATAAATAAAAACCTAAACTAAACTAAAAATTATAATGAACCTAAGAATAAAAAACCTAAATAAAATTAAAACTAAACGTAAAATAAAAATAAAATATACTTGAAATAAAATAAAATCAAAACAAAATATAAACATAAACTTAAAAAATAAACCTAAAAATAATTAAAAAAATAAACCCAAACCCTAAACTAAGTAAAAATAACCTAAAATAAAATAAAATTAAAATAAACTTAATCCTAAACCTAAACTAAAATAAACTAAACTAAAATAAATAAAACATATAATTAACTAAACTTAAACCTAAACCTAAACAAAATAAAATAAAATAAAATAAAATAAACCTAAACCTAAAATAAACATAAAGAAGAACCAAAACCTTAAAAATAAAATAAAACCAAAAGCTAAACCTAAAATAAAAAAATAAAACCTAAACCTAAAAATAAAATAAAAAAATAAACTCAACTAAAAATAAATCTAAACATAAACCTAAACCTAAAATTAAACTAAAATAAATAAACCTCAAATAAATAAACTTAATTAAATGAAATAAAATAAACTAAAATAGATAAAACATAAACTAAATAAACTAAATAAACCTAAACCTACCAATTTATTAAATTTAAAAAAAAAATAAAAAAATAATAATAAAAATAAATAAAAAACCCTAAACCTTAAACACTAAACACTAAACCCTAAACCCTAAACTTTAAAACCCTAAAACCTAAACCCTAAATCTTAAACCCTAATGGCTACATTAAAGTTGGCTTTAAATCTAAACCTATAACCTACTACCCAACCACTGGCCCCAAACCCTAAACCTTAAACCCTGAGCACTAAAAATCTAAAAAACCTAAACTTAAACTAATTAAAATTGTAAAATAAAATAAATAAAAGAACCTAAACCTAAATAAAATAAAATAAAAACCTAAACTAAAACCATAACCCAAACCCAAACCTAAACCTAAACTTAAACTTAAAAATAAAATAAAATAAAAAATAAAAACTAAACTAAAATAAAATAAATAAAAACCTAAACTAAAATAAAAAATAAAATAAACCTAAAAATAAAGAATCCTAAATAAAATAAAAACTAAATGTAAAATAAAAATAAAATAAACCAAAAATAAAATAAAATAAAAACTAAACAAAACCTAAACCTAAAAAATTAAACCTAAAAATAAATAAAGAATAAAATCTAAAACCTAAACTTAAAACAAAAAAAATCCTAAACCTAAAATAAATACAATAAAATAAACCTAAACCAAAAAAATAAACTAAGCTAAAATAAATAAAACCTAAACCTAAGCATGAAATAAACTAAAAAATAAATAAAATAAAATAAAAAGAAAATAAACCTAAACCTAAACTAAAAAAATAAAACCTAAAAATAAACTTAAAATAAAAACCTAAACCTAAACCTAAAAATATAAAAAAAAAACCTAAACCTAAAAATTAAAATAAAAATATAACTAAATTAAAACATAATCATAAATCTAAACCTAAACCAAAAAAATAAATTAAATAAAAAACCTAAACTAAAATAAATAATCCTAAAATAAATAAACTAAACTAAATAAAAATAAAATAAACTAAAATAAATAAAAAAATCAACTAAATAAACTAAGCAAACCAAAACCTACCGGTGTACTTAATTTTAAAAAATACCCCTAAACCCTAAATCCTAAACCCAAAACCCTAAAACTAACCCTAAACCCTAAACCTTAAATTATAAACTAACCCTAAACCTTAAACCCTATACCCTCAAAACCTAAACCTTAAAGCCACTTGCACCCTAAAGGCTAAACCTTAAACCCTAAACCTAAATCCTAAAACCCAAAACCCTAAACCCTAAAATCTAAACACTAAACCCTAAACCCTAACCCTAAACACCAAACCTTAAACCAAAATCTAAAGTAATTAAATAAACCTAAACAATAAAACCTTATAAATCTAAACTCTAAGAATGAGCAGAACCTTGATGCCAGGAACATCACCGTCAACCATGCTCAGTCTAGATCTGACGGTGGAGGTGAAGGGGGAGGTGGCAGTTATCATAGTGGTGGAGGTGTATCTGGAGGTGATGGTGGATATGGAGGTGGTGGTTTGAGCAGTGGTGGTTATGGAGGTAGGAGGAGTGACGAAGATTACAGTGGTGGTGGCGGAGGGAAAGATCTAGGATACGATGGTGGATCCTGCTACTCCAGAGGCTGGGGTGGTTTTGATGGGAACTAGAGAAACTGAAGAATGGCCAATCTGATCTTCTACTTTTAGAACTATCTTTATATTAGAGATAGTTCTAGTTATCTAGGGTTTTTGATTTGCTCTATGAGTGCTCATTTCTTATCTATGTTATCACTTGTGACATAGAAAACTTGGTGTGTTATCTGGTTGATGGAATCAAAATGAAGAAATGTTGAATTTGAATTTATTCTCAGTTAAAAAAAATCAGAAATCATAAACCCTAAACTAAAACTTGAAAATAAAATAACTGAGTTTACTTAATTTTAAAAAATAACCCTTAACCCTAAACCCTAAACCCTCAACTTTGAACCCTAAACCTACAACCCTAAACCCTAAAACCCTAAACCCTAAACCCTAAACCCTAAACCCTAAACCCTAAAACCTACAACCCTAAACCTTAAACCCTAAACCCCAAACCTTAAACCATAAACCCTAAATCCCAAACCCTAAACCCTAAACCTTAAACCCTAAAAACAAAAAAACTTAAACTAAATAAAACCTAAAAATAAAATAAATCATAGAAACCTAAACCTAAATATAATAAAATAAAATAAAATACAAACCTAAACTAAAACCTAAACCTAAACCTAAACCTAAACCTAAACGTAAAATTATAATAAAATAAAAAAATTAAACTAAAATAAAATAAATAAAAACCTAAACTTAACTAGAAAATAAAAACCCCAAACCCAAAACACTAAACCCTAAACCATAAAAACATAAAAAAAGTAAACTAAACTAAATAAAACCTAAAAATAAAATAAATAAGAAAACCTAAACCTAAATAGAATAATAAAATAAAATAAAATAAAAACATAAACTAAAACCTATACCTAAACCTAAATGTAAAAATAAAAAAATAATTAAAGAACTAAACTAAAATAAAATAAATAAAAACCTAAACTAAACTAAAAAAAATAAAATAAACATAAAAATACAAAAACCTAAATAAAATAAAAACCTAAACATAAAAAATAAACCCAAAAATAAATTAAAAATAAACCTAAAACCTAAATTAAAAAAAAACCCTAAACCTAAAATAAATAAATAAAATAAACCTAAACCTAAACTAAAATAAACTAAATCAAAATAAATAAACCAAAACCTAAACCTAAACCCTAAACTAACTAAAATAAAATCAACTAAAGTAAACGTGACCTAAACTAAAAAATAAATCCTAAAAAATAAACCTAAAATAAAACCTAAAACCTAAAAAAAATAAAATAAAAAACCTAAACTGTTCTAAAATAAAAAATAAAACTTTTATAAAAAAATTAAAATAAAAATAAAATAAAAAATAAATAAAGCTAAAACAAAAATCATAAACTAAAATCAAAAAAAAACTAAAATAAATAAACTATACTATATAACACCTAAATAAAATTAAAAATCTAAAAACTAAAATAAATAAAATAAACTAAATAAACTTAAACCTAGTGCACTTAATTTTTTTTTAAAAAAAATAACCTGCCCTAAATCTTAAACCTTAAACCCACTCTAAACCCTAACTAAGTGGGCAGCTCCCTGGGCTTGAAAAACCCTAAACCCCAAAACCCAGGCCTAAACCCTAAATCATAAACCCTAAATCCTAAACTCAAACCCTAAACTAACCCTAAACCACAAAATTAAAGTAAAGCCACTTTAAACCTAAACTGACAAACCTAAGCTGAGCCTAAACAGGCTATGGGCTCTCCACAAATAAGACCCTGATCCTCCCTCCTGACCAAATCCTCACTCCACTGGGCTCAGACCTAAACCACAACCCTAAATCTAAGATAAAACCTAAAATAAATAAATAAAACTTAAATAAAATAAAATAAAATATAAAATAAAATAAAAATATAAGCTAAAACCTAAACCTAAACAAAAAATATAATAAAATAAAAAATAAAAACTAAACTAAAATAAAATAAATAAAAACCTTAATTAAAATAAAATAAAATACAAAAAACTTAAATAAAATAAAACTAAATGTAAAATAAAATAAAATAAACCTAAAATAAAATAAAATAAAACTAAATAAATACCTAAACCCAAAAATAAACCTAAAACTAAAACCTAAAATAAATAAATTAACCATTTTTTTTTAAAAAAAAAAAAAAAACCTAAGCTAAAATAAATAAAATAAAACTAAACTAAACTAAAATAAACTAAACTAAAATAAATAAAACCTAAACTTAAACCTAAACCCTAAACTAAATAATATAAAATAAACTAAAATAAACCTAAACCTAAACTAAAAAATAATAAACTTAACATAAAATATAAAACCTAAACCTAAAAATAAAATAAAATTTAAACCTAAAAAATAAAATAAACCAAATCCTAAAATTAAAATAAAATAAAACTAAACTAAATAATAAACATAAACCTAAACCTAAACCTAAAATAAGGTAAAATAAGAAACCTAAACTAAATAAATAAACTAAACTAAAATAAAAATAAACTTAAATAAAATAAAAAGATAAAATAATAAATAAAAGTAAACTAAATAAACTTAAACCTACGTTTGCTTAATTTTAAAACCCTAAACCATAATCCTAAACTAACCTAAAGCTCCTAATCTTACAACCCTAAATGTACCTAAATGACCCTACCCTAAAAGATCTTACTCCTAAACATTAAACCACAACCCTAAATAAACCTTAACCCTAAACCCTAAACTCTAAGCCATAAACCCTAACCATAACCCTAAACCCTAATCCCTAAACTTTAAACCATAAAATCCTAAACACTAAACCCTAAACCCTAAAAACCCTAAATCATAAATTAACCCTAAACCCTAAGTTATCCCTAAACCCTAAACCCTTAAAACTCAAAACCATAAAGCATAAACACTAAAACCTAAACCCTAAATCCTAAACCCTAACCTTAAACCATGAGCCCTAAACACTATGCCACACTAAAGCCTACCAAACCTACAAAACCTAAACCTAAACTAAATAAACCTAAAAAAAAAAAACTAAACCTAAAATAAATTAAAATAAATCTAATTAAATAAAGCCTAGTAAAACCTAAACCAAAAAATAAAAATAAAATTAAATAAAAATCAAAATAAGCTAAAATAAAATAAATAAAACCTAAACTAAAAAGAAGATAAAATAAACCTAAGAATAAAAACCTATATAAAATAAAACTAAAATAAAATAAAATATAAACTTAATAAAACCTAAACCTAAAAAAAATTGAAAAAAATAAATAAAAATAAACTTAAACCCTAAACAAAAAAAAAAACCAAACCTAAAATAAAAATAAAATAAACCTAAAATGTAAAATAAAATAATCTAAACTAAAATAAATAAAACCTAAACCTAAACCTAAAAAAACTAAAGTTGAACCTAAACCTAAATTAAATATAATAAAATAAGCTAAAAATAAACATAAACCTAAAATAAAAAATAAACCTAAAATTTAAAACTTAAACCTAAAAAATAAAATAAAAACCTAAACCTAAACTTAAAAATAAAAATAAAACCTAAACCTAAAAAATAAACAAAGTTAAAAAACCTATACTAAAATAAATAAACTAAACTAAATAAAAATAAAAAATAAGCATAAATAAAAATACAAAATAAAATAAACTCAAATAAATAAGAAATAAACTTAATAAACTAAATAAGCTTAAACATACCGATTTACTTAATTTAAAAAAAAATCCAAAACCCTAAATCCTAAACCCTAAACCTTAAAACTAAACCTAAACCCTAAACCTTAAACCCTAAACCCTAAACTCTAAACTCTAAACCCTAAACCCTAAACCCTAAACTCAATACCTAAACCACAAACCCCTAAACCCTAAAACCCTAAACCTTAAACTCTAAATCATAAACCCTATACCCTAAACCCAAAACCCTAAACTTTAAACCCCAAAACCTACAACCCTAAACCCAAAACCCCAAATACTAAACCCTAAACTAACCCTAAAACCTAAGAATGGGTAGAAGCTTGACGGTAGGAACATCACCGTCAACTAGGCTCAGTCTAGATCTAGCACTGGAGGTGAAGGCCAAGGCTATCGTGTGGTGGTGGGGATCCAGAGGTGCTAGTGGATATATGTAGGTGGTGGGCTGTGGTGGCTATGAGGCGGGAGAACAGGAGGTTATAGCGTGGTGGTGGTGGAGGGAGAGATCGAGGATAGATGGTAGATCGCTACTGAGAGGCAAGGGTGGTTGATGGGAACTAGGAGAAACTGATCCGATCTACTTCTTACAAAATTGTATCTTTATAGTAGATATGGTTTTACTTATCTATGGTTTTTGATTTTCTCTATGGGTTCTCATTTTTTATCTATGTCTTTCCTCATGTCTTATAAAACTTGGACTGCTACTTGGTTGATGAAATCAAAAAGAAAAAAATGTTGAATTTGAATTTGTTCTCTATTAAAAATTAAAAAAAATCTTAAACCCTATACTTAAAACATAAACCCTAAACACTAAACCCTAAACCCTAAACATTAAACCTTAAACCCTAAACTCTAAACCCAAAACCCTAATCCCTAAACCTTAAACCTTAAACCCTAAACTCTAAATCTTAAACCCTAAACCCTTAACTATAAACCCTAAAATAATAAGCCCTAAACCTTAAGAATTAAACTGTAAAACACTAAACCATAATCCCTAAAACCTACAACCCTAAAACCTAAACCTTAAATCCCAAACCCTAAACCCTAAACTAACCCTAAACCCTAAACCTTAAGCCTTGAATAAATATGTCATTAGGAGTAGATCTAAAGAATGACCTAATCCTAACATAGTTATGGTAGCTAAAGAAAATATCTTCAAGTGACTTTCTCTTGACTATTAGAGATTAGAATACTCTAAACCAAACCATAAAACATATTATAATATGATATAATATAGTATAATGTAGCATCATGTATTTGAGCATGTAGTGATGTGTTTTTGGATATTATAAGATGTTTTGAAATGTTTTAGTATAATATGGTATTGTTCCCTATAGTATATATTATTATAAATCATAAAAATATTTATTTAATAAATAAGATGATGAAATTTATTAAATTTGAAGTGGGAATTAGGTTGTAGTACCAAAGGTGTGCTACGCCACTTGTAGTTTAAAAAGTAAGATTTTATTTTCAAAATTAGTATTATATATTGTAACATTGTATTGCATCATATATCATAATATATTATTCAACACATTTTAAATTCTTTTAGTATTTTACAATCATGTAGTTGAGCCTACACTAGCATTATTTATAAAGATGTTGATTTAGACTTTAAAATGGTGGAATTTTGCCAAATTCATAATTGGTAGATCATGACATCATAATATATTGTTTCAATTTAAAATATGTAATTGATACGACTAAAATATATAGTTTTTTATTCTTTACACTAATTTTATGATTTTTTATCTTAAGAAATCCCTTGTGATGTGATATGCAATATAATATAATATAATATGTTATAGTGTATTATAATATAGAATGCCATAACATAGTGTTGCATCATGCATTATAGTATACAATTGTGTATTACTACTTATTGTTTAGCATATTTTAATTTGTTATAGTATGATGTAGTAGAGTTTGTACTGGTATAATTCATAAAAATATTGATTTATAGGCTAAGATGATGGGATTTTGCCAAATTTAAGGCAAGATTTAGGGAACATCATTGGGGATGTGCTATTGTGTGTCATTTAATCAAAAGAATGGAATTTTGCATCCAAATATATGTTCATTTTTCAACCAAATTTTATAAATTTTTTTCTTGAAGTGATTCATTTTAAGGTGTAATGTAAGATAATATATTATATGAAAGAATATTAAAATATATTGTACATAACTATATAACTTCACATATATATATATGAATGTGGTGTGTTACTAAATATTATTGTACATTTTAGTATGTTTTACTTTTGTTATAATACATGGGTTCAAAACTCACAAAAGTGTTAATTTGAAGGTTGAGATTGAAGAATTTGGCCAAATTCATGGTACACACCAAAAAGCAACACCAAAATTATGCTATTTTGCACCATATCTAATAAAAAAATAACAATTTTACATCCAAAATGAACATTATTCATATTTTGAGAAAACTTTGTTATTTGTTTTTTTAAGTGATTCTAATGAAGTGTAATGTTAGAAAATATATTATATTATTACAAATTATAATATAACATCATATATTATAATATAATATAGTGTGTTAATTCACACTATAATATGTTTAGCATGATATTGTATAGTGAGTTTGAGCTTACACCATCACAAATCATAAAATTTTCATTACAATGTTAAGATGATGTAATTTGAACAAACACATTGTTAGGCTTTTGGTTGAAGTATTAAAGGTGTGCATAAGAGAAGAAATAAGATTTTATGAGAGTTCCATGTCATGGACATGGAGGGAGATCTGCTAGGGGATCATTCATGCATTGGACATGACATGTGAGGGGTCTTTGTCGAGGGCTTATAAGAAGAAAATATGTTGGGGATAAGGTTTGAATTTGATTTGATTATATGATTTATGGAAAGAAGATCTATCGGGGATAAGAATCTATAATCCATTCAGGATTAAGATTGAATAAACTTTAATTTGTTTTATATTAATTGATGTGGAGGCACATCTACTAGAGATACGGGCTCGAGTCTACTAGGGATCGAGTATATGAACCTTCCACTAAGAAAGTAGGTTTGGGCTATCTACTGAGGATTAGGATTTGAGTTTGATTTCATAGAATTATTTGGGGATATATCCACTGAGGATAAGAGTTTGGTTGGATTTCTTTTATTTAGACTCTACCGGGAGAGTTGGTTTAATTTGGTTCCACTAGGGAGGTTGCTTTTGAATTAGATTTGTTTACTTGACTTATTTTTATATGATTTGGGGCTCCACTAGGGAGAAGAGTGTGATTTAACTCCACTGAGAAAAATCAAATTGGGTTTAATTTAATCTAAGTTAATGTATGGACCCTGTCAGTGTGTGATGGACCCACTAAGAAGGGGCTATATCTACCTTGACCTACCTTAAGTTTACAAATCCAAAGGGATAGACTACTGGCTACAGGGTAGAGCTAGCCAACCTAAGGGGTTTCCTTTCGGTGTGCAATGGCTATGCTAGGAAAAAGGTGTAGCAGACTTACATCTTCCAAAGCGAGGAACAATCATTGGGGTGACCTATTGGATGCACAATAAATCAAACCTAACCTTTGGCGACTACTGAGTGAATGTCACTGGGGATTTATGTCAGCTAAAAAGTAGTCAGGATTAATTTTATCTTAATTTCATGTGATTTGATATTATTTGTTTGGTTTAGTCTGATTTTCAATTGAGGGCATATCCGCTGGGGATGTGAGCTTGATCAAATTTAATAAAATTAATTTATGGACCATGTTTGTGTGCAATAAACCCATTGAGAAATGGATATATCAGACTTGTCCTATCTGAGATTTACAAATCCAAAGAGATAGTCTATTGGTTGTGGGGTAGAGCTATCCAACCTAAGGGGTTTTCTTTCGGTGTGCAATGGTTGTGCTAGGAATAAAGCATAGCAGACTTACATCTTCTAAAGAAGGGAACAATCACTGGGGTGACCTGTTAGTAGCACAACCAATCAAACCAGACTTAGGGGCGACTATTATGTGAAGACCGTTGGGGATTTATATCAACTCAAGAGTAGTCAAAAGATTCTTATAGGGAGTTTTGCTGAAACTGCTCTAAAGATAGGATACCTGCTTGGGAAAAGGTACCGCTAGGGGTGTCCTCCTAATCCACAAGTGAATATATATTTTATTTATATGTTTGAGTGAGCCCTGTTCGTGTGCAAGGGACTACACTGAGAAGGGGCTATGTCAGCCTTTACCTATCTCAAATTTAGTGGACCAAGAGAGAATCTGCAAATCCATAGGATGGACTCTCCAATCACAGGAGTGGTTTCTAGGAAAGGTGAAATGTTCAAACTGGTAGTAACCTGGGTAGTGTCTAAATGGGGTCACAAAGGATGTGATCCAAATATAGTACCCACAAGGGAGGTACTTCTAGGAGCTTTATCTTGAGCCATGGAAAAGAAATCCTATAGTTGTTTGGTGGCCAACTCAAGGAGAAAGCATAGCAGACTCACATCTACCATGAGTGGTGTATCTTAAGGTGCAAAAACCAACTAACCTATAATGTATTCATTAGCAAAGTGAGAACGAACCAACCTAAGGTGCCCGTCGGTGTGCAACGATTAATCTAGAAAGAAAGCATGTAGGCTTCCAACTTTCCAAGCAGAACTGATCATCGAGATAGTCTATCGTTGGTGGGTCAGATGCTATCTGACCTAGAGTGACTACTAAGTGGGAAGCCTCAAGGAAGGACTAGACCAGAGCGTCAAGAGGAAGGTGCCACTAGGGTACTTATCCTAAACCTTAAATACACTCGACCCAGTAAGTGCACAAAGGCTAATCCAAGAAGAAAGCATAGCAGACTCACACCCTCTTGAACGAAGCAAACATGAGGTAACTTATCGGCCACATAGTAAAGCCTATCAAACTAATAATGTGCTCATCAGTGTGCAGTGGCCAGGCAAGGAAGAAAAGTGCAGTAGACTTACATCCTCCAAAGCAAGAAAACCACTGGGGTGACACATTAGTAGGGTAGCATGTCAGCCTGACCTAGAGTAGCTACTGAGTGAGTGCTGCTGGGGGCGTTATCTCAACTTAGAGTAGTCTAAGATAAAAGATATGTGTTTATTTTATATGTTTGTATCTAGTTTATATTTGTGTTGTGTCAATGAAGGATAGGACGCAACTCGAGTTCTTTACACCTTCCCTAATCACATCATGGCAAATTCACAAACAAAAATACCTTCAACATGGAAGAGATTGAATTCAAAATGAAATTTTTATTGATGATGATTATTTTATAACATGATTTATAATATTTATTAAATAGAGCTCATTGATTAGAAGAATTAGGCACTCTCCCTTATGGTGTACTTATGGTAGTGATGGAGCTTGGGCTTTTGTCGACCCCATTTTTAGAATGAGCTCTCAACCCCTCCATCTTAGAAATAGGATTCCTCTTAGACTTTAAGGGTTCCTTAGTCTTAAGACACATGTAGTGATTAGGTGGACACTCAACCTAGCCCTAGAGACTTAGAAGAGTTAGCCATTTGAACAGGTCATACCTTAGGGGTGTTAGGTAAACTTGCCTACCCTTTGCTTGAACCATTCCTCACCTTCCTTCCTTCAAGTCAAACTCCAAATCAATCTTATTTGATTTTCTCCAAACTCAAATCAACTCAATCTGATTGAAATTCATAATTGAAATCCATGATTGAAACTCATGAATGAATTTCCTAAGGCCTTAAATTTTCCTTTAAGGACTTAACCTAAATTATGATCAAATCAATTCAAACTCATAATATTTTCTTATAATTCATTTATATTCTCATTTGTATTCACATATATAAGTGAAATATATATTCAAACCAATCAAACTAAACTCAAAACTCAAAATAAATTAATGAAATTTTTCTAACTCCTTTAAGTTCTCCCTTAAGGACTTAACCTAAATCATGATCAAATCAATTCAAACTCATGATATTCTTTCGAAACTCATCTATATTCTCATTTAGATTAACATATATAAATAAAATATAAATATAAATCAATCAAACCCAATTCAAAAATTCAATCTTTGAACTCCAAAAATTTCTTAAGTCCTTTAAAATTCTATTTAATGGACTTAGCCTAAATCATGATTAAACTACTTCAAATCCTTAAAATTTCCTCTTGATACATTTATATTCTTATTTATATTCACATATATAAATAAAATATAAATTTAAACAATAAAAATGATTCCAAAAATCAAACTCAAATCTATTCAAAATCTAACCTAAGCCTTTCAAGTCAAAATCTTGAACTTAGCCAATCAATTCCAAATCAAGCCAAACTCTTGATTTTCCTTCATGATTCAATCAACCCTACAATCATGAATCCAAATATAAATGCATACTTCAATGAAAATCTAATTCAAAAATCAATCCTTAAATCCTTTCATATTCTTCCTTTGAATATGAAATTATCAAATCGATCCAAGCCCATTTGACTTCTAACCAGTTGCAAATGGATTTATATTTCAATAATAAGTCCATATGCAAGTTTATTCAAGCTCAAATCAAACTTTGACCAAGCCATTTGACCCACTTAGGCTCACTTGATCCAAAGTGACCTAAAGTACCATTATAAGCCAAATTCTAATCCTAACCAAATTGGACTGAATCAAACTCACCTACACCTCTCATCATTATCAACAATCATCATGGGATGATTAATCAATCAAATTGGGTCAAACCAAGTCAAACCTAAGGGTTGACCAAGTCAACACTTAGCCCAAAATGAAACCTAACATAGCTAAAATCCATCATAAGCCAAATTAATTCAAACCAATGTGTCAAGTTCATTCCAAATCACTTGTTGAACTTGACCAAAGCCTCAATTGGCCAACTAGATTTAACCTAGCCCAATTGACCTTAGACCCAACTTGACCTAAAGGGGTCATGTTGAGCCAAATTTAAACTTAATCAAAATTGATTGGAAATAAAGATACCAATCCACTCCATATGAGTAACAAAACCTAAACCTACCCATGACCTAGCCCAAATAGGTCAACTTGACCCATTTGACCTAAATGAAGTCATATGAGCCAAATTCAAAACAAATCCAAATTGAACCAAACCAAAGCCACCAAAATATTTCAAATGGTCGTATGAACTTGACCCAACCATTAGTTGGACTAAATTTGACTAATTGGTCAACTTGACTCAAGTTGACCCATTTTGACCTAAATGGGTCAACATGAGCTGAACCTTATCAAATGAATTCCAAATCTTATGAAACTTGGACAAATCTAGTTTCTCCACATACCCACATATCCAAATTGAAAAATTAGCCAAATGACCATTCTACCTCTAGGCCATAGAACAAATTATGGACTAATCTATGGGTAATTTGGTCATACCCTCTTCATATCAACTTGATGCCTTCCTAATAGCTCGAGTGGACCCAATGAAGAGTAGTGCACCCAACTCAATGGGTTTGGGTCAGCCCAAATGGACCCAAGGCCAAACCCTATCCCCTTGCTCAATTTGGCTAATTTAAAATCCTTCTTTCACTCAATTTGATGCACATGGGAGGTTAGTAATCCACTCAAGACCTCAAACTAACCATGTGCCAACTCTAGACAGATCAAATAACCCCTCCAATATGATCAAATAGATCAAAATGGTAAGGGAGGTGTCGACCTTCCGATTGCCATAGGGGGAGATATACTCCCCCTAATTCAATTTGAAATGATCATTCCCACATTCAATTGAAGCCTAGTGAGTGTTAGGAAAGATTAGAGAGCCATCCTAAGATTCCTAAGAGGGATTTGAAAAGTGTATTTCTCAGCTTTCTTCTTTGGAAAATAAGGGAGTTCCTTTGAATCTTCAACTTCCTCTATACTCAAATACATTCCAATTTCTCTTGCACACTCCCTCAGAGGATCAATTTGAGGGCACCCAAGCTCTCATTTGAGTTCCCAAGGCAAGGAGAGGTGGAATTGGATCAAAGCTGCAAGCAAGGTGAAGTGGTGTTGGTCCATAGGGAGATCCACTAAACCCCAAGGCTTAAAACTTTCAACAGGGCTTCATCTCCATTAGATGAAGCTACCTCATTGAGCTCGAGCGTCGATGATGTATATATTTTTAAATAATCTTATTTTATATGATTATCCTTAAGAACTAATTAGGATGACTAAAGTCATGTGCTTATATCCCTTTATTTTTTTCCAAGCATGGTAACTATTGTTTGCCATATGAAATCATGCATTCATTTCTTTTGAAAAATCAATTAAATAAAATATTTCTTTTTATGTCAAATTGCATGTGTTGGCTAAAATTAAGAATATCAGTGCTATTATCACTATTAAATCAAAATTTATTTTCAAAACTTATAAACCAAATATTATAAAATGAAGTGATGCTAGTTATAAATATTTATAAGCATGCATGTGATGATAGTTTAAGATGTGTATTATGAAGTCCTCTTCCTTCTCTTAATATGGATTCACATTGGATTTCCAAAGTGTATAGTTCATTTGAAAAGAACATAACACTTACCTAAATCTATTCCTATGCATCTCCGTATTAGGACATAGAAAGAATCTTCATGTTACACATGTAAATCATACAACCAAATGAATGAAACACAAATTTTTGCATGGATGTTCTCATCCTTGTAGTTTTGTACATCTACATGTATTTAAGTAAAGTGGTATATCAGTCTGGACATCCTAGGTTCAAGGCTTTAAGTAGCCCCAAGTAGGTCTTGTACATTACGCCCCTGGTGTAGAAAATAATGGCATCGTACTCACTTATGACTTTTATACTTACGGATGCGTATTTACTTAATGGATGAGAAATCTGCCTTTTCTACATAATGAAGATATGCATCAATGAAATATCCAAAAAATTAAATTATATCTCTAATCATTCATCATCAAAGTGTGATAAAATTTGCATTGCATGTATAGGTATGCTTAGGATTATTCATATGCATGGTATACATGATGTAAAGAAACAAATGGGGGTGTGTCATGTGGTAGTAGTCCACCCTAACTAATCCTAAGATGCCTTTCTTATTAATTAGAGCTATTTAGAGCAAATCTAAACTTAGGATTAATTAAAACATATAATAAACCATTCACTAAAATAAATTCATAAATGAATCTACCTTAGAAATGTTTTAAGGTTGGGATGAAAGAGAAGTTCTCTTCTCTTTTCTTCTCTTCATAACATTTAGTCATTAAGTGTAGACTCACTCAAACCAAATCAAATCACCAACTAAAATTGACAAATTAACTAAATCACTTAAAATGAGACCATCACCTAAATTGAATCTTTCACACTTAGAAAATGTTAACCTTAAAGTCTAACTGAGACATGCGACACAAACCTTAAATAGCACACACATTTGACTAAGTCACCATTTCTAGCCTTAGGTTAGGGAGGTGCATGGTTTGATGAATATTTTGTTTTATGATGTATTATTTTAGACTGGATGTTAGGGTGTATGTACGTAGATTGGATGATGGGTGATAATAGCCTAATCATGTTTTTCTATAGGGGGTTATGCTTAAGGGGCATTATAATAAAAATATAAATATTTTCTATGCAGGTTGCTTATACCCCTAAGCATAACTCAAATTAGGACAGGTGGACTTGGTTACCCATGTGTAGAGTGTTAAGTCCAAATTATTCTTATAACTGCTTGGGTTGTGTGGTATATTTAGCTAACCTTTATTTTGCACCTTTCCCATTTTGATGTAATTTTTGCAACTAAGATTTGGAATGAATGTTATGGGGGATTAAGTTGAACATTGGTTATAAGACCATGTCTTATATACCATGTGATTCCCTTGGAGCAAACTACATCCAATTAAGCCAAAAAAGAAGAAAGAGAAGAAGCTAATCAAAAAGAAGTAAATCAAAAATGAAGAATGAAGAATGAAGACCCCCATAATATGAATTCTTTCAATTATAATTATTCATTTGTAATCCGGGTTGTATAAGGGTCGAACTCGGCTGTCCACATGTCTTTTCAGGTTGTACTGTGGTACCAGACTGCACTGGCCTCTTATTCTTTTATACTAATTTTATAAACTAATTGATGTCATGTTTATGATTGTGCAATTAGAATGGCATGATTTTCTTAGTTCCTTAATTATTTGGTGATTATTGGGTGGCCTAGATACGATTAGGCTCCTAAGGAAAAATAAATCTTCTATCCAAATAATCAATTCAAAATTAAACTAAATAACCCATAACCTCACCTAATGCCTAGGGTATAAACCAAGACAATAAAATATGTATCAATTCCTTAACTGGATGTTGTATGTCTCACATCATGCATAAATCATATTATTTCACTCATGCTAATGTAGGGCTTCCACCTTTGCGAGACAAAATGGCTTGACTTTTGAGAGACATGGTGGAAATACACCTCCTTCTTTCTAATTTTGGCTCATAACCAATCTCTCATGCATTAGATATATGAAATCCCTTAGCCTGTGTCAAAATAAAAGTCCAAAAATAAAAATAAAACTTGACAAAATTTGAATTAGATTAAGTCATTTATTCATACCCTTCATGATCTAGTCTCTTATGGAATGTGTTTAAGGACTTAACCTCTTATCTAAATAGACAACAACCTAGCTATCTTGTAAAGCATAAGACTTGCCTACATATATTTAAAATCATAGGAGTAGTTAGTTGGCGGTCACCATAGCTGGTTGTAAGTACAACAGTCGGATAGTTTATCCTCTCTTGTAGAGGTAAACCATATGCCCATGTTCACCTTAGACTTAGGTTGTGTTTTGACCCTCGCCAAAGCTCACTAGATTTAGGATCTAAGGTTGTTATTTCTCTTTAGGGCTGCAAGCATAAATCCTCACCTCTTAGCCATTTATGCAATCTTGTATTGTGGAACTATAAGCCCTAGATTTCTAATAAAAATTCAACTAAAATATATAATTCTTCTCAATTTCAAAAATATAAAGCCCAACTATAAGATAGTTTGGGATGTTCACTAGGTTTCCTAGTATCATGAGCATCCCCTACTAATCTCTTTGGTTTTGATAATAACTCTCTCCTTTTGAGCAATCCCACTTGATTTTCTAAAAATTACCAATTAATTGATAGTCCTATCTTTGAAATCTTTGAAGATAATGATCATTTACCTTAATCGAGAGTATTCTTAAGGAATCTCATTCCTTAGGATGTAAGTAACTATGGTAACTTTCCTCCATAGGGAGCTTAACGAACACGGCTTAAATAAACCCTGGTTACTTTTTCATATAAAGTAGGGGAAAGATCTCTGGTACATTTGAAGACCCATCATGCCTTAGGAGTCCTCATTAAGTGATTAGGTCCATTATTGTGTAATGACTTCTATCTCTCAAGATGGTACACTATTCCTTAATGTCATACCCGATCACCCTAATAAGTACATCTGTGAATCTACGTGATTTCCCCTCACATAAGCACACATATAATAATCACACACAAAAATAAAAAATAAAAATAAAACACCACAACCACTTATATTCATGCATTCATTTCTTTCAAATTAATCAAATGAAATAATTTTCTTTATGTCAATTTGCATGTGTTGACTTAATTACAAATATTTGTGGCTATTATCACTATTAAATTTCAATTGTATTTTCTTAAAAAAAGCTTATTAATGAAAAATAATATTATATGTTATGACTTTAGTTAGATATACATAGGAGATTTACATGAATATAAGCTTAGTTTATGAAATAATGTCTCTTTCTTTCATTCATGTGTTGATTTGCATAGGTTTGAATGTTAATGGGTATATTAGTTTGGACATTCCAGGGACACACGACTTTAAGTACCCCCAAAAGGTTCCTACCTCACTCCCCTAGTGCAGAATAATGGCAATGTACTCGTTTAATTTCATTATTATGTATTTTAATATTATAATTTAGATAGAGCTTTAATTCATTTACATAAATAAATCAATTCAATTAAAATCTACTTTTGCATGGTTTTTTAGTCTTATAGTTTCTTATACATCCATATGTATTTAAGAATAACAGGCATATTAATCTGGACATTTCAGGGATGCACAACTTTAAGTAGCCCCAAGGAGGTTCTTACGACTCCCCTAGTGTAGAATAATGGCATTGTACTTGCTTAAAACTTATATACATTTGAATGTGTATTTGGTTAATGAATGAAAATCCTATTTTTTTATTAAAAATATATGCATTCATATTTTGTTCAAGCATTGCATGGTTTTCTATTCTTAGAGTGGCTTATACATCCACATGTATTTAAGAATAACTGGTATATTAGTCTGGACATTCTGGGGATGCACAGCTTTCAGTAGCCCCAAGGAGGTTCCTACCTCACTCCCCTGGTGTAGAACAATGGTGCCATACTTGCTTAAAACTTTTATGCATTTGAATGTGTATTTGATTAATGAATGAAAACCCCATTTCTTCTATTAAAATGACATGCATTCATATTTTTTTCAAGTGGTGCATGATTTTCTATTCTTATAGTTGCTTATACATCCATATGTATTTAAGAATAGCGGGTATATTAGTTATACATTTTGGGGATGCATGGCTTTCAGTAGCCCCAAGGAGCTTCCTACCTTACTCCCCTGGTGTAGAACAATATCGTCATACTTTCTTAAAATTTTATGCATTTTAATGTATGTTTTGCTAATGAATGAAAAACCCATTTTTCTATTACAAAGACATGCATTCATATTTTATGCAAGTTGTTGGATTTATTAGTCATATGATTTAGAATTCTTTTCTTATACTTTTGCATGATAATTTAGATAGAGCATTAAATTAATATGGCAAAATAATTCAACCAAATGAAATATCAATGCCAAGTGCATTTTCTTACATTCATCATTTAAGTGTGCCAAAAACATATTGAATTCATAGTTATCTTTACGACTTAATCATATACATACCATATATATGATGGAAATAAATGACAAACATGTGTTATGTGATAGTAATTAATTCCAATTAATCTTAAGATGCCTTTCTTATTAAATGAGAATATTTAAAGTGAACCTAAACCTAGGATAAATTAAAACTTATATAAGCCATTCACTAAAGGGAATTGATTAATTAATTTACTTTAAATGTGACTCAAGGTAAGGATGAAATAGAGTGATCCTCTATTTTCTTCTCTTTATAACACTTAGTTGTTAAGTGTAAATCAAATGAAACAAAAGAAAACATTAGGTAAAATTCATAAATTAGCTAAGCCACTTAAAGTAAAACCATCCTTCAAATTAAATCTCTTCATACTTAGAGAAAGACAACTCTAAAGCCTAGTTAGAACATACCACACAAGCCTTAATACACACATTATACTAAGTCACCACTTTTAGCTTTATGTTAGGTGCATGGTTTGATATATATCTATTTTATGATATATTATTGTAGACTAGATGTTAGAGTGTATGCTTCGTAGACTAGATGTTAGGCCGTGATTAGCCTAATCATATTTTTTGCAAGAGATTGTCCTTAAGGGGTGCTTAAAATAAATATAAGTGCTCTATTTAGTAGATTTCTTAACCCGTAAGCATAATCTAGATTAGGACAGGTGGACATAGTTGCCCATGTGTGAGATGCTGAGTCCAAATTTTACATATAAGCATTGGATTGTATGGTGTGTTTAGCTAACACTTATTTTGTAGGTATAGTTAGATTTACTTTTTCTATTTTTATTGTAATTATGCATTAAGAATTAAGATTAGTGTTATGGGGGATTAGGATGAGGGGTTGTTAGAAGGCTTTGTCCTAGGAGATCCCATGATGCCTTTGAAGCAAGCAAATCTAAATAAAGAAATAGAGCAAAGACATGAGACTTGAAGATATGAAGAATGAAGACCCCCCATATCATTTATTTATAAAAAATTGTAATTATTTTTTTGTAATCTGAGTTATATAAGGGTAGAGCTCGGCTACCCATTTTTCTTTTCAGTTGTATATACCCTCGACCTTTATTCTTTCACATAGAGTTTATAAAATATTTTATATTTTGTTTAGCTTGTGCTTTAGAAATTATATGTCTTTTCATAGTTTTTTTATGATTGGTGTTTGTTGTTTGGCCTAATGATTAGGCTCTTAAGAAAAATAAATTTTTTACCTAACTACAACTCATAATCTCACATAAAAGTTTAGGTATTAAATCAAGATAATTAAAAGATTTTGCAACCCCTTAGTTGTATAGTTGTGTTTCTACTATCATGCATGCATCTTCTTACACTCTTGTAAAATGAGGGCTCCCGTTCCTACACATATGGGAAATGCTTGACCTATGAGAGCAATTCCTACTGACGGGGATTCACCCTCTTCATTTTTGATTTGGCCCATAACTTATTTTAACATGCATTTAGGCATATAAAATCCTATGGTCTGTGTCAAAATGAAGTGTCAAATATAAATAAAATTTGAAAAGATTTGCATTAGACTAAGTGATTACTCATACCACTCATGCTATAGTCTCTTTAGGGAGTGGATTTAAGAACTTTAGTTTCTTTCTAAATAATAACAACCTAATTATCTTGCAAAATCATAATACTTGCCTACATAGTTTTAAAGTACAGGAGTTAGTTGGCGGCTACTCTTAACAGTTGTAAGCCCAGCAGTCGGGTGGTTTCTCCTCTTTTATGGAGGTAAACTATATACCCATCTTTGCTTAGACTTAGGTCATGCTTTGGCTTATGCTAAAGTTCCCTAGATTTAGGATCAGAGGTAGTTATTTTCTTCAAGCTACAAGCATAAATCCTCACCTCTTAGGCATTTTCATAATCTTGTATTGTGGGATTATAAGTCCTATCTTTCTAATAAGTTTCAAACTCAAATAAATAATTTCCTTCAATTTCAAACATATAAACACCAACAATAGGATAGTTTAGGATGCTCACTAGACTTCCTAGTATCATGAGCATTCCCTACTCATCTTCCTTTGGCTTCGATAATAAGTCTCTCCTTTTTTATCTATTCCGGTTGAGTTTCCAAACATAGTCAATTTATTGATAGTCTTATCTTTAAAATCTTTGGAGATAATAATTACCCACTTTAATCAAGAGTATTCTTAAGAAACTCACCTTTTTTAGGATGTAATTAACTATGGGACTTGCCCCCATGAGAACTTTAGAACCGAATTTAAATAAACCCTACTTTATTCATCCATGTAAAGTAGGGAAAAATCTCTAGTATATTCAAAGACCCATCAAGCCTTAGGAGTCTTTATTAGGTGATTAGGTCTATTATAGGGTGGTGATTTCTATCTTTCGAGATAGTGCACCATTCCTAGATGTCATACCTAATCACCTCAATAAGTACACCCTCAGATCTACGTGGGTTCCCCCATACACATAAATTCAAAAACATATACCATAATATGTATTCAAGAATTATGGGTATATCTAGTTTGGACATTCCAAGGATGTGAGACTTTAAGTAGCCCCAAGGAGGTCTTTACCTCACTCCCTTGGTTAACAATGGTGAAGTACTTGCTTACAATTTTTATATACTTGTATGTGCATTTAGCTAATGAATGAAAATCTCCTTTTCAACTTTAGCGCACATGTATAAATAATTCAATTGAAAGAAATACAACTTTTACATAATTTTCCCATTCTTATTGCCATTTGTACATTCATGTGAACTCAAGAATAGTGAGTATATCTAGTCTGGATATTCCTGGGATGCGAGGCTTTAAGTAGCCCGAAGGAGGTCTTTACCTCACTCCCTGGTTAATAATGGCAATGTACTTGCTTAAAACTTTTATACACTTGAATGTGCATTTAGCTAATGAGTGACAATCTAATTCTTTTTTTACAAAATACACATATGGATCTTTCATTTAAAGTGTGCTAAAAGAAATATATCGCATGTATAGTTATTCTTAGGATTCAATCATATGCATGCTACATGTGATGGAAAGGAATAATATGATGTATGTCATGTATCAGTAGCTCACTCAAATTAATTTTAAAAGCCTTTCATGTTGAATGCAATCATTTAAGGTAAACCTAAACTTAGGATTAATTTAAATATGTAATAAGACATCCACTAAAAAGAACTAAACTAAGTTAACATGCTTTAGAAAGTGGCTTAGAGATGAAGGAGGGAAACCTCTTTTCTTTTCTTTACATCACTTAGATGTTAAGTGTAGGTTCATATGAAACAAAAGAAAACACTAATTAAAATTCTCAAATCAATTAAACAACTTGAAGTGAAATCACATTTTATGGTTACATTTAATTTCTTTCACACTTAGAAAAACATAACCTTAATGCCTAGTAAGACATACCACACAAACCTTAACACACATTAGAATTAAGCCACCACTTCTAGCTCTATATTAGGGTGGTGTATGATATGATGTGCATTTTGTTTTATTATGTAATATTTTAGACTAGATGTTAGGTGTATGCTTCATAGATTAGATGGTAGGCCTTGATTAGCCTAATCATATTTTTTGCATATGATTATTCTTAAGGGTTTCTTAAGCCCCTAAGCATAATCCAAATTAGGATAGGTGAGCTTGGATACCATGTGTAGGGTGCTAAGTACAAATTATAAATATAACTACTTGGGTTGTATGTATGTTTAACTAACCTCTATATTTTAGGTGTAGTTAGATTTTCTTTTCTTAGGATTTTGTAGTAAGAATTAGGATTAGTGCTATGGGAGTTTAGGATGAGCATTGGCTAGAAGACTTAGTCCTGGGGTGCCATATGATGCCTTGAAGCCTGCCAAACCAAATGAAGACATGAAGTTATGAAGATTTAAAAATACCCATAGCACTCATTCATTGTAATTGTAATTATTCTTTAATATACCAAGTTGTATAAGGGTAGAGCTCGTGACTACTCATTTCTCTTTTTGGGGTGTATCATGAATTCTTTTAATTTATACATGTTTGATTGATGTTATGTTTAGATTGTGCATTATAAATGGCATGTTTTAAAATTTCTTAAATACATTTCATAGAAAAATTTGTGTTGTTTATTTTTGTGTTCGTGTGTATTTATGTGAGGGGACACCATGCAGATCCACATATGTACTCATTAGAGTGATCGAGTATGACATTAAGGAGTAATGTACTATCTTGAGAGATAGAAGTCATTATCCTATAATGGACCTAATCACCTAATGAGGACTCCTAAGGCATGATGTGTCTTCTAATGTACTAGAGATCTTTCTCTACTTTAGATGGAAAAGTAAAGTAGAGTTTATTTTAAGCCAGGTTTGTTAAGTTTCCTATGGAGGCAAGCCCCCATAGTTAATTACATTCTAAAGAATGAGGTTCCTTAGGAATACTCTTGATTAAGGTAATTGATCATTATCTCTAAAGATTTCAAAGATATGACTATCAAAGGATTGGTTATATTTTTTGAAAATTAAGTGGGAGAGATTAAAAGAGAAAAGTTCTTATCAAAACCAAGGGAGATAAGTAAGGAGTACTCATAATACTAGGAATCCTAGTGAACATCCCAATTTATCCTATGGTTGGGCTTTATACATTTGAATTTGAGAAGATTTACGTGTTTAAGTTAAATTTTTATTAGAAGTCTAGGACTTATAATTTCACAATACAAGATTGTGGAAATGCCTAAGAGGTGAGGATTTATGCTTGTAGCCCATAAAGGGAAACAATAATCTCAAATCCTAAATATAGGGAGCTTTGGCGAGTTCAAAACACGACCTAAATCTAAGGCTAAAATGGGTGTATGGTTTACCTCCATAAGAGAGAATAAATCATCCAACTGTTGGATTTACAATCGCTTGGGGTGGCTGCCAACTAACTTCTCCTATTTTAAATACATATGGACAAGTCATATGCTTTGCAAGATGGTTAGGCTATTATTTACTTAAAAGGGAAACAAAGTCCTTAAACTCACTCCCTAAGAGACTAGATCATGAAGGGCATGAATAATGACATAAATTTAATGCAAATTTTGTCAAGTTTTATTTGGTTTTTGGACTTTTCTTTGACACTGGCTATAGGATTTATATGCCTAATGCATGAGAAGATCAATTATGGACCAAAATTAGAAAGAATGAGGTGTGTTTCTACCATGGCTCTCAAAGGTCAAGCCATTTTCTCTATCAAAGGTGGAAGCTCTCCATTAGCAAGAGTGAAAAAATATGATTTATGCATGATATGAGACATATAACATTCAGCTAAGGGGATGCTAAATCTTTTATTATCTTGATTTATGTCCTAGGCTTTATGTGAGGTTATAAATTATTTAGTTTAATTTTGAATTGATTAATTGAATAGAAAATTTATTTTTCCCTAAGAGCCTAATCGCATCTAGGCCATTCAACAATCATCAAACAATTAAGAAACTTAAGAAATTATGTCATCCTAATTGTGTAATAATAAACATAACATCAATCAATTTATAAAATTAGCATAAAAGAATAAGAGGTCGATGTGGTTGGGTTCCACCGCACAACCCAAAAAAGTAAATGTGAGTAGTCGAGCTCTACCTAATACATCCCGGTATAATGAAAGAATAAATTATAATTATGAAGTGATAAGTATTATGGGGGTCTTCATTCTTCATCCTCCATTCTTGACTCTTTATCCTTCATTCCTTCATCTTGGTTTGCTCCATTTCTTTCTTTCTTTTGGTTTGACTTGAGATGTAGTTTGCTCTAAGGCTCACATGGTATATAAGACATGGTATTATAACCAATGTTCACCTTAGTCCCCATAACACTTATCCTAATCCTAATGCAAAAATTATATTAAAAGGAAGGAAAGTAAATCTAGCTACACCTATAAAATAAATATTAGTTAAACACACCATACAACCTAAGCAGTTATAAGAATAATTTGGACTTAATACCCCATACATGGGTAACCAAGCCCACATATCCTAATTTAGGTTATTCTTAGGGGTATAAGCAACCTGCATAGCAAAAAGCATTTATATTCTTATTACAACATTTCTTAAGCACAACCTCCTACAGAAAGCATGATTAGGCTAATATCGGCCTAACATCTAGACTACGCATAGACATCCTAACTTTCAGTCTAAAATAATACATCATAAAACTAAACACTCATCAAAACATGCACCACTCTAACCTAAATCTAGAAATTGTGACTTAGTCTAATGTGAATATGTTAGAGCTTGTGTGGTATGTCCTAGTTAGGCTTTAGAGTTATGATTTTCTAAGTGTGAGAGGTTTAATTTATAAAGGGTTGATTTCTCTTTAAATAGTTTAGTTGATTCAAGGAATTTTACTTAATATTTTCTATTATTTCATGTTACCTACGCTTAGCAACTAAGTGTTATAAAGAGAAGAAAGAGAGGGAGAGTATCTCTTTTATCCATACCTTCAGTGATTTCTAAGGTAAATTGATTAATGAATTTATTTAGTGAAAAATTTATTATGTGTTTTATTAACCATAAGTTTAGATTCACTCTAAATAGCACTATTCAATAATAAAGACATCTTAGGATTAGTTAGGGTGGATTACTATCACATAACACACACCCATTTATTTCATTCCACCATGTATACCATGCATATGAATAAACTGAAGCATACATATACATACAATACAAATCTTAGCACACTTTGATGATGAATGCAAAGAGACATGATTTAAATATTTGGATATTCCATTTGTTAATTGAATCATTAATGCATGTCTTTGCTATGTAGAAAAAAGGGATTTTTCATCCTTTAGCTAAATGCACATCCACATGTATAAAAGTTATAAGTGAGTACGATGCCATTATTTTCTACACTAGGAGCGTAAGGTACAAAACCTACTTAGGGCTACTTAAGGCCTCCCAACCCCAAGATGTCCAGATTGATATACCACTTTTCTTAGATACATATAGATGTACAAAAAGAACCAAATGGATAAGGAATCATGCAAGATATTATGTTTGAATTGGTTGTATGATTTACATGTGTAATATGAAGATCCTTCCTAAGTCTTAATTTAGTGATACATAGGAATTACATGCAAGTGTTGTGTTCTTTTCAAATGAACTATTCACTTGCAAATCCTATGTGAATCCATTTTAAGAGAAGGAAAGAGAACTTCATAATACACATCTTATGCTATCATCACATGCAAGCTTATAAACATTTATAACTAGCATCACTTCATTTATAATCTTTGATTTATAGGTTTTAAAAAATAATTTTTGGTTTAATAATGATAATAGCCACTCATATTTTTAATTTTAGCCAACACATACAATTTGATATAAAAGGAAACAATTTATTTAATTAATTTTTAAAAGAAATGAGTGCATGATTTCATATGGCAAATAATATTTAGCATAATTGGAAAGAAATAAAGGAATGTAAGCACATGACTTCATTCACCCTAATTAATTCCTAAAGATAATCATATAAAATAAGATCATTTAAAATGAATCAAAAATTTATAAGGAGATTTTTATCTTTGAATTTGATTTGACTTAGGAAATATGAGAAGGGTTTGTTAGTCTTAACCCAATCCCCCCCTCCCCATGTGTGAATTGGTTTAGTTTAATTTAGATGAATTAGGTTGATTTTATGTTTTGATTAGGTTAAGGTATGAATTAAATCTATTAATTACCACTAACCTATACCACTTTAACATAATTATACAAGTAATTATGAGCCAACATATGATATGCAACCACATGAAAATTGAATCAGTAATGCACCTAAGAAATGAAGGGGCCTAAGATAATTGGCTCACAATTATTGCTTAATTAAGCTAAAGGATTTGATTAAGTACTTTTATAAATCTCCTACGCATGTAGTTTGATTATAATTTCTTTTGAAATTCTCTTAAGTTATTAAACACCTAAGAATCTACCCAAGAATTGAATGATTGAGTTCTGGAATGATTTGGTTTTGAGTTTGATTAATTAAATTATTTAATGAACTAATTAAGCCATTAATTAGTTGCAAATTGATTAAGTATTATCCAAATGAAATAAACTTAGGGGAAAGATTAGAGAAGAGATTGTAATCTCATTCCCTATCTCCATTCACTATTTTGTAATGATTAGCCAACTTAATTAATGGATTCATTACTATTTAACATGCTAATTACTCATTTAATTAATTAAGAGAGGGATTAAGAATGAAACAAGAAATTCCCCTAATTAATCAAGCAATAAATTCTATGAAAATTATGGGAGGTAGAGGCCATTCACTAACAAATCTCAAAAAGTTTAGAATTAATTGTTGGAGTAATTAGAGAGTAATTCACATAATTATATTTCTAATAAACCCCTAATTGAGTCAAAATCACTATTCAAAAAGAATTGATTTTAATTTTCTATTATTCTCCAATGAATTACCTTTAAAATGAGTATTTATTTGTGTTTTTTATATTTTTCTATAATTAGTTATAAATTTTAGAAGTTTCATCATTAAAATTAGATTAATTAAGCCTAATTGAACTCCCCAACCACGCGGGCGAGCGCCGCTTTCTATGTGGTGTGATGGTATTGGCTATTTAAGTTGTCACATCTCGAGTTAGATGATGATGTGTTTTCTCATGTGTCCAGATCTAAGATTGGGCCGGTGATTAGTCCCACAATTTAGTCTATGAATTATAATGGATCTAGCATGATTTGATCACAACCATCCATTCTAATCATACAGAACGGATGACATATAATCCTTCTCCTTCATGAGCGATGAAAGACAAATACTGTTCATCTTTCCTCATTCAATCTGAGCTCACTTGAGCTCAGATTGGGATCAAAATGATCTCACACCTTCAGAAGGAGGGGGGATGCATATCCAATGGTCAAAATTGAATGGGATGACAATTCCCTTCAAAAAAGACCAACTAAAATTTCTTCTAGACATAGTTTTGAATAATTACCTAGCCAGAGGCTATCACCAATGCTTCCAATGAAGGAAGTATCTTCATCTAGTAAAGACGAAACCCTATTGAAAAAATCCGGTCTTGATTTGAAGTGGTTTGCTTGGTTGACCAAGCTCCTTTCAATGGTGATCGATCTTGATCAAAGTGGCACTTCCCATTTCTTAGAGGCTTGGAAAATGGTTTGATTGAGCTTGATGAGGTGTGGTGAGGGTGTGGGTAAAAGGAATTTGGGTTTAGTGAAGTGAGGAGGGAGTATTATTAGGAATAGGGCTGCCCTATTTTGGCCTATAGTAGAGGAGAAATGCTGATAGAAGGAGCTTTGGGAGACCTTGGGAAAGCTCTAAGAGGATTTAAAATGCTCTCGGGCTGAATGGGAGTGAATTCTCTTTCATTTGAGTGAGAATGATGGGGGTATATCTCCCCATCCTTGGATCGGGTAGTGGATGGATGATTCACATTTTGGCTCAATGGCTTGGATTAGCTAATTAGTTTGAGTAGAAAATGTCCCACATGGGTCATATTGGGTGGAAGAGTGAGGGAGAGTGGCTTTCCATGTGATTGGTGAGTGAATTTGGTGAGTCAAGTGTCCAAGGGTGATTAGGGAGGTCAGTTTGGCCTCCCATGGTCTTGGCCAACCCAAGCTCATTGGGTCATGTTCAACACCTGCTTGGTGCCCATCTTGACCAATTGATGGGTGCCAAGTAGCCTTCAGAAAGGAATGGCCAAATTCAAAGTGAATTTGTCCATGAGATACCCTTTGACCCAAGAGAAAAGTGGTCATTTAGCTATGAGTTTGATTTGGGCATATTTGAAATGATTTAAAAATTGGGTTGGGCCAAATTGTAAGTGATTTGGAGTTCATTTGATTTGATTTGGATCAATTTTACCCATTTGGGTCAAGTTGGGTCAAATTGGGTTAGACTACCAACAACAACAACAACAATAACAAGCCTTAATCCCACTAGGTGGGGTCGGCTACATGAATCCTTCATCTCCATTGTGCCCTATTATGTGTCAAATTCTCATTTAATTCAAGTATACTAAGATCATTTTTATACATCTTAACCAAGTCTTTTTAGGTCTACCTCTACCCTTCTTAACATAAGGCAAATCAAATGCATCTAATCTTCTAATCGGGTCATCAGACGGCCGATGCTTTATGTGGTCAAACCATCTAAGGTGACTCTCCCTAATTTTATCTATCACTGGAGCTACTCCAACTTCTTCCCAAAGAAACTCATTTTGCATTCTATCTCTAAGAGTAAAGCCACTCATCCACCTAAGCATCCTCATCTCTTTAACACTTAACTTAGTCTTATGCTTCTCTTTTATTTGCAAACATTCTGCACCATAAGTCATTGCATGTCTTACCACCATCTTATTAAATTTTCCCTTAAGTTTAAGTGGAACTTTTTTATCACATAATAGACCAGATGCATTCCTCCACTTCAACCATCCAACTTGAATTCTACTAATAACATCTCCATCTATTTTACCATCATTTTGAACAATAGAGCCTAAATATTTGAATCGCTAACTCTTATTAATGACTTGTTCACCTAAAGTCACAACACTGCCACCAGAACTTCTACAACTAAAATTACACTCTATATATTCTATTTTAGATCTACTTAAATGAAAACCTTTAGACTCTAAAGTTGACCTCCATAATTCAAGTCTTTGTTGGACTCCCTCTAGTCTTATCAACAAGAAGAATGTCATCGCAAAAAAGCATACACCAAGGTACATCTTCTTGTAAATGCCTCGTAAGAACATCCATAACTAAAGTAAAAAAAGATAATGGCTTAATGCTGATACTTGATGTAATCCAACTAAAATAGGAAAATATTTTGTCAATCCTCCTTATGTTTGGACACAAGTAATAGCTCTAGTATACATATCCTTAATGACTTGAATATAACTAATATTAACTCCTTTTTATTCTAGAACTCTCCGAAGAACATCTCTTGAGACTTTATCATAAGATTTCTCTAAATCAATAAATATCATATGTAGATCCTCCTTACTTTCCCTATGCTTTTCAATCAAACCTCTTAACAAATGTATAGCATCCATAGTAGGTCTACTTGGCATGAAACCAAGCTAATTGTGATAAACTTTTATATCACATTGTAACTTATGCTCAATTACTCTCTCCCATAATTTTAATGTATGGCACGTTAACTTAATTCCTCTATAATTTGCACACTCTTATGCTTCACCTTTATTCTTAAATATGAATCAACAAACTCTTTCTCCACTCATCTAGCATCTTTTAGTCTTTAAAATAACATTAAAAGATTTGTGTAAGAAATTCCTTGATCTCCTAAACATTTCCACACTTCTATTGGAATATTATCCGTCCTCTTGCTTTTCCATATTTGATTTTCTTTAAAGCTTCACTAACTTCATATTTACTAATCGATGATAAAATGAAATTCTTTATTTTGTTTAGGTATTAAGGTTACTAAAATCAATCATACTTTCAGATCCTTCATTGAAAAGTTTATCAAAATATCTCATCCACCTATTTTCAATATCCTTTTCTAAGAAAAGCACTTTATTATTTTCATCTTTAATACACCTCACTTGAACTATGTCTTTATTTCTCCTATCTCTTTGGTTGGCTAACTTATACATACATCTTTCACCTTCTTTGGTATCTAATCTATTGTATAAATCATTAAAAGCTAAACTTTTGCATCATATATTGCTTTCTTAGAATTGGGTTAGGTTGACCAATTGATCAAATTGGGTTAGGCTGACCAATTGATAAATTGGGTCAAACCATGGGTTTGGTCAAGTTTAAATGATCATTTGAAGCTATGGGTATCATTGGTTTTGTTTAATTTAGTTTTGGTTAATTTAGGTTCATTTGGGTCAAATGCGTCAAGTTGACCAATTTGACCCATTTGACCCAATTGGGTTTGGTCATGGGTTAGTTTAGGCTTGGTTGATCATTTGAAATATATTGTAAGTTTTGGTTTCAATCAATTCTGATTTGGTTTGATTTTAAGTTGATTTGACCTTTTTGGGTCAAGTTAGGTTCATGTTCAATTGGGCTAGGTTGGGTCTAATTGGTCAATTGAAGCTTTGATCAAGTTTAACAATCAATTTGAAATGAATTTGACCCATTGGTTGCAATCAATTTGGCTTAGATTAAGATTTAACCATTTTGGCTTTTTTTTTAGGTCAATTTGGGTCAACTTGGGCTAGAGGCCAATTGGGTTTGGTCTAGCTCAAGTGAGAGATCAATGGTTTCAATGAATTTGGCTGATAGTAAATTTTGGCTTGTTTAGGTCTTATTTGGGCTAGGTGTTGACTTGGTCAGAAGCTAAATTTGACTTGGTTTGACCCAATTTGAGTGATTGATCATTATAGGGTGATTTCTTATCACAATATGAGGCTTGGGTGGCCTTGGTTCAACCCAATTCGGGTTGGATTAGAACTTGGTTCAAAAAGGGTCTTTAGGCCACTTTGGGTCAAGTGGACCTAAATTAGCTTGATCATGGCTTGATTCAAGTTTGTTTGAACTCACATATGGACTTATCATGGAAATATAAATCCAATTGCAAGTGGTTTGGAGTCAAATGGGTTTTGATTCATTTGATAATTTCAAATCAAAAGGATGAGCATGGGTTTAACTTAGGTTAGTTTGATTTTGGCTTAGTGATTATATTTTATGTTTATATTTGGGCAACTAATTGAAGGAGTGGTTGTTTGAAGAGAAAATCCAAGGGTTTGGATTGATTTGAGAATGATTTGGCTAAATCCAAGAAATTAGCTTAAAGGATATAAATTGGGTTTGGATTTGAGTTTTGGATTTATATTGATTTGATTTTGGCTATTTGAATTTATATTTCTTCTATATTTGTGAATATGAATGAGAATATAAATGATTCATGATCCTAGGATTGTTACCCCTCTCATAGCCAGTAGCAGTCAAGAGTGTCATTCATCCTAGTGAGTACAGTCCACATAGAATTAACTCTCTAATGCTAGGCAAGGTCTGGTGCCTCTCAGTGCACGATAGTGATCACACCTGTCAGCCTAGGTTATTTGTATCTGTTGAGATGGATCTTTCCTTATATGAGATAGTTGCACATTATTTCATGGAGAAGAAGGGGTATGAGTGGTCAGATGAAGAGAAATTCAGCTTCGATCCCAATGAAGGTGACTTATTAGGAGATTCAGCTAGAGTCTACATGGTTGACACTAGAGGATCTCTTCTTAGAGAACAACAAGCCATGCAAAATGGTGAGATTGATTAGGAAGACACAGCAGAATCAGCCCCACACCTCCGAAATCACTTGAGGCAGAAGGATGAGTAGATAGATAGGATAGGACGATAGCTACAGGACTTGTTAGGAACAGTTTCAATGTTTTAAAAAAAAGCCCCTTTACTTCATCCTACTATCGACATCAGTCAGCCTGAGTTAGTGCATGTCTTGGACCTAGACTCTACCTCCGTTGAGGTATCCGGCTGTATAGGAAGGTAGTTGTAAGTACCTCCATAAAAGAGAAGGACATAAAATCCATGGTTGAACAATAGGTGAAGGAAGCTTTGGCTCAAGCCTGGGGATGATCATCGGTTCCAAAGGGTAGACCCTACCTAGAGGAATTCAATTCTATCCAATATCCCAAGGGTTGTGTGCCTCCTTCCTTCAAAAGCTTTGATGATAATGGAAACCTAAGGCAGTACATAGCACATTTCAAGAACAGTTGTTGCAACATAGGTGGTAGTGATGCTTTGCTTTTCCACTTTTTCATTAGTAGCCTCGGGTATTGCTTTTGATTGGTATGCTAAACTGCCCAATGGTTCAGTAAAGACATTTGCTGAGTTAGAGCAACTCTTCATCAAGAGGTTTGCTAGAGCTCAGCAAAAGGTTATTGTGGGTGATCTCGTTGTAACACAACAACATCCTGGTGAGTCCCTTATTGATTATATTCTTTGATGGCATAATCTGAGTATGAAGTGTGAACTGTAGCTATCTAAAAAACATGCCATTGAGATTATTTTGAAGAATATCTATGGCTTTCTGCTTAAGCTTCACTATTAAGACATTTGAGAAGCTAATCAATAAAGCAGCTAGTTTATAAGGGGAGGCCAAATAATTTCTTTTTCAAGATCAGTTGCCAAAGTAGAAGCCATAAAAGGTCTATGAGAAGAAGCCAGAGCAGTAGCACTGGTTGACAAGGGGAAGCAGCCAGCTAGAGATCAATCTGAGAGACCATGATCTCAGTATCCTCCACCTCCTTTACCACCATTGAAGCAGCCCTTCTGGCCTCCACCACAGCCTCTATGGCTAACACAGTCACCTCCTCAGAAATACCACCAGTAGTAGTGGCATGCACACCCACTGCCAAGTAGCTATGGTCTACTTACTCTTTTAGATAAGTTAAACAAACCTTATTCTTTTAAGAGGGAGACAATCAGGAAAATCTTTTAGAATCTCTTAAAGAAGCTTGATTTTTAGCTACCCGAGCCTAGGAGACTGAAGGAAGTAGGAAAAAGTCATGATCCAAACTTTTGCCCTTACCACCGAATGCTAGGCCATGTTTTGGAGAATTGCTTCACATTCAAGGACTGTCTTGAACAAAGTTTCAAGATCGGTGCTTTAGTTATCCCAAAGAAAATCTCATTGAACAATCTTTTCGGTTCCATTAGGGTAATCCTTGGGGATACATGAGATCTTACCAAAACTAAAGAAGGTTGGGATATTTCTTTATCCAAAACCTCTAAAAAAATCATTTAGAAGATCAAGAAGCTTTCCTTGTAGCGTGCCTGAGTCAGCTCAAATCTCCAACATCAAGGAAGGTTTGCAAGTTGCCAGTGCCAACTCTAGGAAAGGGGAAGCTCAGCAGCAGCAGCATGTGTCGGGATAACCCTTTAGCATAGCCAATGACTATGTCCAGCCTCCAACCTTCAGTTGCATCTTCCACCCATGACTTCTTCCATTTCAGCTAGCTCTTCTATTTCTTCTATTGGTAGAACTCTTGTATCAGCGGATAAGGGCATCAAATCCTTTACCCCACTTTACTTGATTTCTATTTTATACCTCCAAACAATTCCAAGAAATTGAAGAATAAAGCTAATTTTATTTACATCTGTGTCACTTCTGATGGGTTGTCTTCTTCTATTTCTAACGATAACTCTTCAAGTCTAAATAGCTATAATAATTCTGATCTTCCTCTTTCTGATTCAAAGTTGGACTTTCCAACTCTGATTATCATGGGTTCATCTCTTGAGATAGACTTGGAATCATCCAATTCTTAGGGTCCCATAAGAGAAGCTGTAGGTGAGCTTAATGTACAAGTAGAACCTTCCATTATCCTGCCACAAGAGATCACCAAAGTCACCCTCCGTAGTGGCTAGGTTCTACCTCCTAGGGTAGCACCTCAAGATAAAGGGAAATAAGTCATTAGTACTGAAGATCGAGAAGCCCTTCCATAGGATGCTCCACCATTGGATATGCTTGTGGAAGATTAGCCCATTGTAGACTACAACATCCTTTCTCATCTAAGAAAGTTGCCATCTAAGCTAAACATATATGATGCCCTTGTCATATTCAAAGAGATGAGGGAATCACTAATCAAGACCCTTCTTGATCATGAAATATGCTTCTCTATAGGTGAGGAAGCACATTATGCAGAAGAAGCCCAAGGGATCACCTTCACAGATGAAGACCTTCTTCTGGGGGACTTGGAGCACAACCATCACCTTTACATCACAGTCAACATGGATAGGTTTAGAATCATGAGGGTTCTCATGGATTAAGGTGCATCGGTGAATATTCTGAGTCTAAAGACCCTTACCTATTTGAGGATCGACATCTCCACACTCCGAGGAGATCGGATGATGTTGCTTTTGGAGATAGGTGATTGGAAGACTGAAGCCAAGTTCTACATCATTGATTTGAATACTTTGTTCACTACTTTGCTTGGTAGGCCTTGGATATTAGAACAAGATCGTTCCATCCTCCCTTCATCAGTGCATCAAGTTCATAAAAGATGGAATTGAATACCATGCCAACGAAGATGAAAAGCCATTTTCAGTTAGAGAGTTTGAGATTTATGAGGATGCAACCTACTACCTTCCTTAAAACACCCTTTCTTGTGGACTTGGACAAAATTCAAATGAAATAAAAAAAAGAAATAAGAGAAAAGATAAAAGAAAATGAAAAGAAAATACAATCCAAGTGAATAAGAAAGGGAAATTGAAGAAGAAATAGATCAACATATTACATTCCACCAACAATTCATTTCATCATATGGACATGTGGGTTGGATGGCTCAACCTCCACCAGTGAAGGCGAGGTAGTTCAGGGTGGGAGACCCCTAGTTAGCCTTGACTGTGGTCATATTCTAGTTCATAAGAGTAACCTTATTATTCACATAAACTTGGAATCCGGCTCGAAGGATGAGTCTAATGTAATTAGTATACCAGTCAACCCCTCTCAGCGGGTTCCATTAGAGATGACTTTTGATCCAGACAGAGATGAAGATCAGGCCTCCAAGCAAAGTAAAGTATTTGAATCTAGTTTATATGAAATTATTATGTAGCAGTTGAGAACCTTAGCTCTTACATCACTGACATCTCAGAAAGTTGAAGGTTTAGTGGTTAAGGAAGCCCTTAAGTCTTCCAGTGACATGAAGGAGAAGTTCTTTTTGGATCATCATCCTCAAGCCCTAAAGTTGATGTAGAGCTTGAGGAGGATACTTTTAAAGAATTAATGGAATTACCTTTTGACTTTTACTCACCTTGTGTTCAAAATCTTATATAGAAAGGTTTAGTTCCTCACACATGGTCCAAGCACAGGTTAAAATATTGAAAAGCTATGGAACAATACAGACAGGGAAGCACAATCAAGAGCAAGACTAGGATTCAGTACAGTGGGTTTGGTCAATGATGAAGATTATTATCTAGTTGTTACCAACCATTTGGAGTCTGATAGGTTATTCTTACACATCCTCAACTCTTATGAGAATGTGTGTTTAGAAACTTCAGATGATCTAGATTATCTCCAAGTCAAAGAGGCACCACCAGTGTTTGAAGAGGAGATTCATTCAATAATAAACAAACTTAAAAAAATCAATCTCATGACAGAAAATCCTGCTTACATTGTTGATGAACGAAGAATAAACCAATGACTTAGTTAGGATATTGACTGAGTTTAAAGACTATTTCACATGAAGTTATGAAGAAATGCCCAGATTATCTCCTGATATAGTAGTCCACAAGCTAGCAATAGACCCTAATGCTACTTCTATTAAGCGAGCTCCTAGACGCATGCGATTAGGAATTGAATAACAGGTCATTTTGAAGTCAAGAAATTGATTGATGCTAGTTTCATCAGGCAAGAAAAATATCCTACTTGGTTAGCTAGTGTCATCCCAATTAAGAAGAAGTATGGCCAAATTCACATTTCATCAATTTTAGGGACTTAAATAAGGCATGTCCTAAGGATGAGTTTCCTCTTCCTATACTAGAGTTAATGGTGGACATCGCTCATCTCATGTAGTCTTCTTTTTCATGGATGGGTCATCTGGCTATAACCAAATCAAGATGTCTCCAGAAGGTGAAAGAAATACTATTTTTGAACCTCAAATAGAATATTCTGTTACAGGGTCATGCCTTTCGACCTTAAAAATGCTGATGCTAAATACCAATGAGCCATGTCTCAGATCTTCAATGAGCTCATCCATCATCAGGTTGAGTGTTATTTTGATGATCTAGTAGTCAAAAGCTTGGAAAAGGAAGACGATCTCTTTAACTTGAGAGTAGTTTTTGAATGATTAAGATAATATAACCTCAAAATGAATCCCCTAAAGTGTGCATTCGGAGTAACTTCAGAGAAATTCCTTGGGTTTGTTGTTCAACATAGGGGAATAGAAATAGATCCTGAAAAGATTAAAGCTATCTTAAAAATGCCACCTCCTAAAAGTTTAACTCAACTTATATCCTTTTAAGGATGGATGGCATATCTAAGACCCTTTATCTCCAACATATCAGAGAGATGTAAGCCATTTTCAACACTTGTCAAAAGGATGCCAAGTTCAAGTGGGATAACAAGTGACAGCATGCTTTAGAAGACATCAAAGAGTACTTGGTGAAGCCAATTCTAGTAGCCCTTATCCCAGATAGGCCACTCATCCTATAGAGTACTATATTGGATGACTCTCTCACCACTTTATTAGCCCAAGCCAATGATAAAGGGAAGGAGAACACACTCTACTACCTTAGTTGTCATCTATTTTCTGAAGCAAACTATCCTATTGAAAAACATTGCATAGCTTTGATCTTTGCATCTCAAAAGCTATGACATTATATGCTTTCTCATAAGGTGAACTTGATCTTTCAAACCAATCCACTGTAGTATCTCATGACATGGCCAATGCATTCTAGACATTTGGCATGTTGGTCCATGATTCTCTCGTAATTTGATATCACATTCGTACCCCTCTGTGCGATAAAATGACAGGCACTAGAAGATTTCTTTGTAGCACACCCACTTCATGATTCTCCCTTAGTGATGATCTCCCGATGAACAAATCATGAACTTAGGGAGGCAAAAGATGAGATGTATTTTGAAGGTGTCTCTTTTCTTAAAGGTGAAGCACCACGATCTATTCTTCAGGAAAGGCAGGGGTAGGAATAGTTCTTCTAACTCCAAACTACAATGTGATGAGATTCTCATACTATCTTTCCAACCCCTATACCAATAATGAAGCTGAGTATGACACTTTAATTTTTGGTCTAGAGTTAGCCATCACTATCAATGTCAAGAGCATCAACATCTTTGGAGATTCTTAGTTGGTCATGAACCAGATTGTCAGGTCTTACCAGGTTCTTAAACCCAAGCTTCATCATTACTAGGAACATACTATGAAGGCTTGGCATATTCAGTCACCATCTACAAGGTTTCTGGCGAGCAGATGCAGAGATGCCTTTGGCCAAACTTGCTAAAGAATTGACATCTCCGAAGATGAGTCCATTTTAATAAGGGTCCAAAATAGACAAGTCCTATCCCTTATTGATTCTAAACTCATCGAGAGACTTTCTCTTGAAGGGGAGGTTACCATTGCCAAAATAGACAAGGAGTTGGATTGGAGGCAACCATTCATAGATTACTTGAACACCGACAAACTACCTCAAGAAAAGTCACAAGCCCATCAGGTGAAACAGAGAGCTCTCTCCTATGCTCTCATTGATGGCACCCTGTACTGCCAGTCCTTTGACCAAATATGGTTACATTATTTAGACAAACACAAACCCCATGGCATTGTAAGTGAGGTACACTCAGGTCTATGTGGAATACATCAATTTAGTCCGAAGGTGAAGATGAAGATCAAAATACTTGTATACTATTGGCCTTCGATGATCATAAATTGTATGGAAGTAGCTAGGAGATGCCATCAGTGTCAGGTACATGGTGTGGTCCTCCACCAACCACCCAACATTCTACACCCTAGTTTAGCCTCATGGCCATTTGATTGTTGTGGTACCGATATTGTATGTTTGATCGATCCTTCTTCTTCTAAGGGGCATCGATTCATCTTAGATGCCCGACTACTTTTCCAATTGGGTCCATCCCACTCGAGAGGTAAATCACATGTGCTTCAATTTTTTAGAACCATATCATATAGGTTTGGTGCCTCGATGAATTATATTCGATAATGGTACTGCATTCAAAAGCATGAAGATCAACGCAATGCTAGAAGACACGGTATAGATTGGAGATACTCCACCATCTACTATCCTAAAGCAAATGGCTTAGTAGAAGCATTCAACAAAACTCTCATCCATATACTAAAGAAGACTCTTGATGATAACAAGCGATAGTGCAATGAGTAGTTGGTGGAAGCCTTATGGGCCTACCGCATCACATATTGAACTCCAACTCAGTTTACCCCCATTTTCTTAGTGTATGGGTTCGAAGCCATTATTCCTTTAGAAGTTCAACTTCTATCACTAAGGATAGGATTGTGTAACAAGATCATTATAGAGCAGAATGCAAAGTTCCAGTTAGAAGAGCTCAAAGGTTTGGAGGAGAGTCGCATACGGGCATGCCAGAACCTCGAGTTGTACAAGGCCAAAATGATTCAAGCTTAAAATAGGTTGGTTTGCCCTAGGTCTTTTCAAGTAGGAGAACTTGTGTTAGTCCTTAAGAGACCAATTGTTGCCTGTCAAAATATGGGAGGCAAGTTTGAACCTACTTGGGAAGTCCCCTATATCATAGAGAAGGCCTACCAAGAAGGATCTTATCAGCTTATTGTTTGTAAAGGGGAACACTTGATGCTTCCAATTAATGGGATCTATCTAAAGAAATATTACCCATGAAACAAATCATGTTTGAAAATAATCATTAATAAAAAGAATAAAAAATAAATCCTATTTCGATTAACATAACTAAGATAGGTGTGAGAGAACATAAGCGACATCCTTTCTTAGTGGGAAATCCTATTTGCCATACTAGCACTATTCCATCAAACCCCTAATGTGTTTAAGGTAGGTGTAAGAGTCCCTCAGAGGCATCCTATTCCTTTTAACACATACACAATGACAAACACAAATCTTTTGTAATGAGCTATTTGATGGGGAGAAAGCCCCTATGACACTCACTCATTAGCTGCTCTAGGTCGGGTCTACATGCTACCTCGCTAGTATGTCACCCTAGTGGTCACTTATTTGGAGGATGTGAGTCCCCACATTTTCTTTCTAACTTGACCATTATAAATTAATGAGCACCTTGTCAGTGTGGTAGACTTCACTGCCCTGCCAGTAAGCTACCTCATGTTAACTTTACTTAAAAAGATGTGGGTCCACGTGCTTTTTTCTTGAACTAGCTATCATGTTCTAACTAGGTCGAGTATATTTGAGGTTTAGGATAAGTTCCCCAGAGGCTCCTTTCCTCTTGAATACTTTTGAGTTGATATAAGTCCCCTAATGCCATTCACTTAGTTCCCGATAAGCACTGCCAGAAGATGGCTATCCCAAGTCGCTATAAGAGGATGTGAGTCCCCGAGCTTTCTTCCTAGGCTGACTGTTGTAAATCAACGGGCACCTTAGGTTGGTGAATGTTCACTATGCTGACAGTGACTCACCCGATGAGTACACCACTCTTGGCAGATATGAGTCCTCATGCTTTCTCCTTGAGTTGGACATTGAATACCTATTAATATATGCCTAGTCATGTCATCTTCTCCACGGTGTTGGATTAAGCCCTTAGCAGCCCCATCCCCTATGGGCACTCTATTTGGATCATGTCCTTTGTGACCCTATTTAGACACCACTAGGGTTACTTTTAGATTAGATAGTTTCCCTTTCCTAGTAGCCACCCCTATGGTTGGAGAATTTATTCAGTGGATGTGCAGATTCTCCCTTAGTTCATTAAATCTGAGATAGGTCTAGGTTGATATAAGCTCCTTCTTAATTTGATCCCTCGCAAACTAAAAGGTCCATGATAAAATAAACTAAACAAAAAACAAAACTAATTCTCTTGTGGGTTAGGAATCCAAGCCCTCAAAGGGGCCCTTTTTCAAAGAAGGGCCTCCTATTTTTAGGGCAATGTCAGTAGAACTCCTTCTAAGAATTGCCTGACTACCTGAGTTGAGATAAATCCCCGGGTCGGTACTCACTTCGTAGTCGCCCTTAAGTCAGGTTCATTCTATTTTTTCATAAGTAGGTTACCCCGGCAGTCATTCGACTTTGAAAGATATAAGACTATGATGCATTCTTTTTAGCATGATTGTCCCAAATTGACGGGCTGCCCTAGGTCGAGTTTGATTTGTTGCCCAAAGCAACCAGTGGTATTTTTTAGTGAAGATGTGAGTCCCTAAGCTTTCTTCCCTTTAATTGATTATTACAAATTAAAAGGCACTCCTTTGGTTGGATAGTTCTCCCATCGGCCAGGAAGCTACTCCTTTGTTTCAATAAAATCTGAGATAGGTCTAAGATTCTATAAGCTCCTTCTCAGTATGATCCATCGCAAACCAATGGAATCCATCAAAATAAATCTAAAAAAATGAAATTAATTTTAACTATCTTTGAGCTGATCTAAGTCCCCTAGTGGCATTCACTCAATAGTCAGCCCTAGGTTGGGTTCAATTTGTTGGCTTGCCAATAGATTATCCCAGCAACTGATCTTTACTTTGGAGGATGTAAGTCTACTATGCTTTCTTCCTAGTACAACTGCTGCATACCGAAAGACATTTTCTCTTTGGTTAGCTAGTCCTATTATGTGTTCAGTAGACTACCCCTTCGAATTGGTAAATCTGAGTAAAGTCTTGGCCTCCATGGCTCCTACTTAGTGCAGTCCATCGCAAACCAATAGGGTTCATCACAAAAATTGAAACCTAACCAAAATTTAAAATAAATTCAACCCTCCCCAAATGGAGATCTCTCCTGTGAGATTCAAACCAAATCAACCTCTCATCCCCTTGTGGATGACTTGAACTTACTTCCCTAGTGGAAGGTTCACCTACTCTATCCCTTAGTGGTTACCTCCTTCCCTCTCTTATGTCTTGGACATAAATAGAGCCACATTGCACTAAGCTCTGGATTCTATCTATGCCTCTGGTTAAGGATAGAATGTTTCTATTAGTGATCTCGTGTTGTTGATCATTTGTCAACACTATGCGTGTTCCTTGTTAGTTACACCGCATCTATTGGGTGCCCTTTGTTGACCTCATTTTCAGAATGAGCTCTCAACCCTCCATCTTTGACATAGGACTCCTCTTAAACTTTAAGAGCTCCTTAGTCTTAAGGCACATCTAGTGATTAGGTGAACACTCAACCTAACCCTAGAAGACTTAAAAGAGTTAACCATAAGAATAGGTCATGCCTTATGGGTGTTAGGAAAATTTCCTACCCTTAGCTTCAACAATTCCTCACTTTCCTTCCTTCAAGTCAAACTCCAAATCAATCTCATTTGATTTTCTCCAATCTCAAATCAACTCCATATGATCAAAATCCATGATCAAAATTCATGATTGAAACCTATGATTGAAACCCATGATCAAAATCCATCAAAATTCGTAAGCTCAAATTTTTCTAAGTGCTTAATCTTGCCTTTAAGGACTTAACCAAAATCATGATCATAACCAATTCAAACTCATAAGATTTTCTCATAATTCATTTATATTTTCATTTATATTCTCATATATAAGTGAAATATAAATTCAAACCAATCAAACTAAACTCAAAATTTCAAATCAATTCATAAAATTTTCCTAAGTCCTTAATTTTTCCTTAATGGACATAGCCAAAATCATGAACAAATAAAATCAAATTCATGGGATTTTCTCAAAACTCATTTATATCCTCATTTATATTCACATATATAAATAAAATATAAATACAAATCAATCAAATCAAATGCAAAAATTAAATTCTTAAATTAAAACCTTCTTAAGTCCTTAATTTTTCATTAATGGACTTAGTCTAAATCATCATAAAATAAATTAAAATTCATGAGATTTTCTCATAATTCATTTATATTCTCATTTATATTCACATATATAAATGAAATATAAATATAAATCAATCAAACCAAACTCAAAAATTTGAACTCCAAACTCCAAAATTTTCCTAAGTACTTTAAATTCCTCTTAATGGACTTAGCCCAAATCATGATTAAATCACTTCAAACCCAAAATTTTCTCATGATATATTAATATTCTCATTTCTATTCACATATATAAATGAAATATAAATTCAAACAATCAAAAATAACTCCAAAAATCAAACTTAAATCTACTCAAAATCCAACCTAAGCCTTTCAAGTAAAAATATTGAACTTAGCCAAATCAACTTCAAATCAAGCCAAACTCTTGATTTTCTCTCATGATTCAATCAACCCTACAATCATGAACCCATATATAATCCAAACTTCAATCACTCAATCAAAACCCAAGTCAAAAATCAAAGCCAAAATTCATTCATTTTCTTCATTTGAATATGAAATTGTCTAATGGATCAAAACCCATTTGACTTCACACCACTTGCAATTGGATTTATATTTCAATCATAAGTCCATATGCAAGTTCAATCAAACTCAAATCAAGCTTTGACCAAGCCATTTGACTCACTTAGGCTCACTTGACCCAAAGTGACCTAAAGTACCCTTATGAGCCAAATTCTAATCCTAACCAAATTAGATTGAACCAAACTCATCTATGCCTCTAATCATGATCAATAATCATCATGGGATGATCAATCAATCAAATTGGGTCAAACCAAGTCAAACCTAAGGGTTGAACAAGTCAACACTTAGCCCAAAATGAAACTTAACATAGCCAAAATCCACTATAGGCCAAATTGATTGAAACCATTGATCTAAGTTCATTCATGACTTATGTTTGAACTTGACAAGCCAACATTTGAGCCTAACATAGCCCAATTAGTCAACTTAACCCAAGTCGACCCATTTTGACCTAAAGGGTCAAAATGTGTCAAAACTTGATCTAAGCCAAATTGATTCAATCCAATGGGTTAAGTTCATTCCAAATCACTTGTGGAACTTGAACAAAGCCTCAATAAACCAACAAGACCTAGCCCAATTGACCTTAGACCCAACATGACCTAAAGGGGTCATGTTGAGCCAAATTTGAATATAACCAAAATTGATTGGAAACAAAGATACCAATCCACTCCATATGACTAACCTTACCTAAACCTACCCATGACCTTGCCCAAATAGGTCAAATGGGTCAAATAGGTCAACTTGACCCATTTGACCTAAACTATGCCAATTTTAATCAAACTAAAGCCACCAAAACATTCCAAATGGTCATATGAACTTGACCCAACTCTTGGTTTGACCTAATTTAATGAATTGGTCAACCTGACCCAAGTTGACCCATTTTGGCCTAAATGGGTCAACATGAGTCAAACCTTATCAAATGAATTTCAAATCTCATGAAACTTGGCCAAACCTAGTTTATGCACATACCCAACATATCTAAATTGAAAAATCAACAAAAGACCATTCTACCCCTAGGCCATAGAATAAATTTTGGCCTAATCCATGGGTAATTTGGTCATACCCTTTCATATCAACTTGTTGCTTTCTTAATAGCTCAAGGGAACCTAATTAAGAGTGGTGCACCTAACCCAATGGGTTTGGGTTAGCCCATTTGGCCCCAAGGACAAACCCGACCCCATGGGTCAAAAGGGCATATTCAAAATCCCTCCTCCACTCAATTTGAAGCACATGGGAGGTTGGCAATCCACTCAAGGCCTCAAACTGACCATGTACCAACATTTAACAGCATAAGCAACCATCCCATTGTGGTCAATTGGATCAAAATGGCAAGATAGCTTGCGACCATCTAATCCTTCATGGGGGAGATATAATACCCCTAATTCAACTCAAATCCATCATTCCTTAATTTGACTAAGCCCTAGCGAGTGTTAGGAGAGATCAGAGAGCCTTCCCAAGCATTCTAAGATGGAATTGAATTTGAGAATTCTTGGTTTTCTCCATTGGAAAATAGGGTAGCTCAATTTAATCTCCAACTTTCTCCACACTAAAACCACTCCAATTCCTCTTGCACACTTCCTCTAAGGACCAATCCGAGCATAATCAATCTTTCATTGGAGTTCCCATAGCAAGGAGAGAAGAATTGAATCAAAGCTATAAGGAGCATCAAGTGGTGTTAGTCTATAGAGCAAGCCACTCAGCTCTAAGGCCTAAGAATTTCAACAAAGCTTCATCTCCACTAGATGAAGCTACCTCATCGATCTCGAGCATTGGTAAAAGGAGGTGTTGGTCTTTTGTGAAAGGAATTTTCAATTCATGTAAATCCCACCATTTGATGTGCCGCCAGGGGCTTTAGATGGTGTGGGTTAAGTTTTGTTTCAATATGAGCTCAATCGAGCTTGGATCTTCCCCTAGATCATGGACGGTCTATGTTGATCTAAGGGGAAGAATTGGAGAGATATTTATCATCCATCTGTGTGTTTTGGATGGATGACCAAGATTATTCCCATATTTTGAAAATGATTTATCCCTTTTAAAACTATGGGGAGATCTCTGGTCGTCCGATCTTTGATCGGACAGTAGAGATTAAAGCTCATCCTGCCACCATGCCGCCTTTTGGATGTGATGTTTAAGTGGGATGCTCACTGCGGGATGCGTGTAAAGTGTGCTGATAGCCACAATGCATCATGTGAGTTGTGGGATTAGTTAGGGATCTTTAATTAATGCTAATTAATCTATGAATCTTCTAAAAAGCATATCTCCCTTAATAAAATTCAAAAAAATCTGATATAAATCTCTATGGAAAGATAATTCAACCTAGAATATTTTAAAAATAATTTCAATAGGTTTTGGATTATGCTTTTCCCTGATTTTGGATTTTATTAGAAATTTTATTTTGTTAATTACCTTTTAATTAAGCCTCTGATTAATCCCAAACTTCTTGGGTATATTTTAAGGGATGACATATATTTCCTTGGGATTTATTGAAGGCTTAATTAGGAGAATGGCATATGGATTTCCTAATTACTCCCTTAACCTAATTAAGGATAATTAAGGTGTGATTAGTGGTTTTAACCCATGATTAGAGTTAATTAAGGTTAGATTCAATAGATACGAGGTTTAGGAAATAATTTTAGGGCATTTCCCCTAAGCCATTTCCTAAACCCCCTCTTCTTTCCTTAATCTTCTCTAAATTAATGGTTAATTCATTAACTATCCCCCTAATTAATTTCTAAAAATTCTAAAAACTTCCAGAACTTAATTAATCTACCTTGGGTAGATGCTTAGGTGTTTAATAGCCTAACTTCAATTAAGGAAATCAAAACCCAATTCATATGTATGAAAGGGTGTTTTGAAATTATTTAAGCTAAACCCCTTAGCTTAATTAACCTTTAATCATGTGCCAAATTGCATTAGGCATTTTTCTTATTTAGGTGCATTGCAAATTTTAATTTCTTGAGAGTTTTTATGTCATCTCATTGTTTCATAATTATTTGGTTAACTATACTAAGGCGGTGTAGGTATAGGTTAATTAAGTTACTTAATTCATACTTTAACCTAATTAATACATAAAAATGAATCTAATCATCTAAAAATTAAACAAAAATATCAAACACATGTGGGAATGGGTTAGAAACAGCAAACTCAACTCATATTTTCAAAATTAAGTCAATCTTCAAACTAAACAAAAATCACATTGATTTATTTTAAACTTTCTTATTCCATAAGAATGTCTTTAGGATTTAATTAAAGTGAATGTGTTTACATACTTTCATTGCTTTGATTCTTTCCCCAACTTGTTAAATTTGTATGTCATATGGTTTCATGCATTCATATTTTTTTCAAATTCAAATTTAAAAATAAAATTGTTTACTTTATGTCAAGTTTGCATGTGTTGGCTAAAGTAGAAATATGAGTGGCTATTATCACTACTAAATCCAAAATTATTTTTAAAACACATAAGTAGATTATCAAATCTAAAAGCGTGCTACTTATATTTTAATTATAAGCTTGCATGTGAAGAATATATGGATGTGCTTAGCATGGGTTTCTTTTCTCTCTTAAGTTAGCATAATTTTGAATAGGAATTGATAAGAAGTAGGGTTCATTTGAAAAGAACCTAACACTTACCTAATTCCATATCCTATTCATACCTATGCTATCACCTAAGGAGGGTTACCTATACTAGCATACATAAAATGCATAAACAAAATGAATCCATTAGTACAACTTTTGCATTCTTCTTTTCCATTTCATTTCTTTTATACATATGTTTGTATTTAAGGAAAGTGGTATATTAGTCTAGACAACCCCGAGGTTGTGAGGCTTTAAGTAGCCCTAAGTAGGTCTTGTACCTTACACCTCTGGTTAACAATGGTGTTGTACTCACTTATGCCTTTCTTACTTTCATGTGTGCATGTGAAAATTGGATAAAGAAACCCTTTTCTACTTAAAGAATATCATGCAAAATAAACTTCTAAATTTTATTAAATGGATTACTTAGCATGCATCATAAAGTGTGTTAAACATTCTCATTTCTATGTATAGATATGCTTAGGATTCATGCATATGCATGCTATACATGTTGGGAAAGAAATGAAGTGATGTGTGTTATGTGAATTTAATTCATTTTATTTAATCTTAAAATGTCTTTTTTTAATATGTTTGTTTAGAGTTCATCTAAACTAGGATTTATTAAAAGATTTAATAAAAACATTCACCTAAACAAAACTAAAATATGAATCTACTTTAGAAATTACTTAGAAAGGAAAGGAGAAGTTCTCTCTCTTTCCCTCTCTTATAACTTAGTAATTAATCGTAGGATTCACTTGAACCAAATCAAAATATGAAATAAAATCAACCCAAAATAATTAAACAACTTAAATGAAACTCTCCTCTAACTTGAACATGTTTTCATACTTAGAAATTCTAACTTGAAGCCATAGCTAAGCACACAAACCTTCAAAGCACACATGTTAGCCTAAGTCACCACTTCTAGCATTTGGTTAGGACAATGCATGGTTTGATATTTGTTTTATTTGTGATATATATTTTAGACTAAATGTTAGGGTGTATGCTCATAGAATGAATGGTAGTATGCTCTTAGTCTTATCATTATTTTCTATAGGGGATTGTGCTTAAGTGGCACTATAAAAATATAAATACTTTTGCTTGTAGGTGCTTTATACCCCTAAGCATAATCCAATAGGCCAGGTAGATTTAGTCACCCATGTGTGGGGTGATAAGTCTAATATACATGCTTGGGATTTATGTGGTTTTTTTAGCTAACCTTTATTTTGCTGATGTTAGTTAGATTTTCATTTCTTTTCCTTTCCATGTAAATTTATGCAATTAGGATTTTGGAATGATTGTTATGGGGGTTAAGATGAATATTGGTCATAAGATCCTATCTTATGCATCATGTGAAGCCTTGGAGCATCTACCTTCCAACCATCCAAAGAAGGAACCAAAGAAGAAGAAAGAAGAAAAAATGAAGAAAGAAGAGAAGAAAGAAGAAAAAATTAAACTTGAAGACCCCCATAACAATGAATTCCTTGCTTAATTATAATTTAATTCATTTGTAATCTAGGTTGTATAAGGGAAGAGCTCGGCTACCTAATTTGATATTTTTTGGGTTTGTGTAGTGATGCCCGACCATAATGGCCTTTTATTCTTTTTGTGATTAGCTTTATAAATTGATTGATGATTTATTTAACTTGTGCATTAAGTGGCATCTTTTCTTAGTTTCTTCCTTACTTTATGTATGGTCTGGATGTGGATTAGGCTCTTTAGGGAAAGATAAATCTTTTACCAAACTTAAAAACTCCAATTAAAAAAAAAATAAAGAACTCATAACCTCACCTAAAGCTTAGTTCAAACTCAAGATAAAAGAATTAGCAACCCCTTAGTTGGATGAGTATTTCTTTTGCAATATCATGCTTAACAACATCTTATTTCACTTTTGATTGGAGGGCTTCCACCTTTTCTGAGAAACTTGGCTTGACCTTTGAGAGCCATGATGGAAACTCACCTCCTCCCTTCTCACTAATTTTGGTCAATAACTTTATTTCTCATGCATTAGGCATATGAATCATATTAGCATGAGTCAAAATAATTGTCCAAAAATAAAATAAAATGAAATTTGAATTACATTAGATTTAGGTCATTTAGGCATGTGCCTACATAATCTAGTCTCTTTAGGGAGTGAGTTTAAGGACTTAGTCTCTTTCTAAATGAATAACAGTCTAACTATCTTGCATAAGCATAAAGATTTGTCTACTTGCATTTAAAATAGTAGGAGGAGTTAGTTGGCAGCCACCCCCAAGTGATTGTAAGTCCAAGCTATCAGGTGGTTTATCCTCTCTTGTGGAGGCAAACTAATTACTCATTTTCATCTTAGATTTAGGATGTGCTTTTGGCCCTCACCAAAGCTCCTTAGATTTAGGTTCTGAGGTTGTTTCTCCCCTTTAAGGGCCATAAGCTTAAATCCTAACCTCTTAGGCATTTTCTTAATCTTGTGTTAAGGAATCATAAGTCCTAAATTTCTAATGAAAAATGCAACTCAAATAAACTAAATCAATTTTAAAAATGTAAAGCCCAACTATAGGATAGTTTGAGATTGCTCGCTAGGTTTTCTAGCATCGCGGGCATCTCCACTCTTATCTTCCATTTTGGCTTCGATAATAACTCTCTTTCTCTTTGATCAATCCTATTCGATCTTCAAAAATGAACTAATCGATTGATAGTCCTTTCCTATTAAAATATTTGAAGATATTAATCATTTACCTTAATCAAGAGTTTTTCTAAGGAATCCCCATTCATTGGGATGTAATTAACTATGGGGGTTTTCCCCTGTAGGGAACTTAACGAACCCGATTTAAAATAAAGCATGTTTTACTTTTCCATGTAAAGTAGGGGAAGAATCTCTAGTACATATGCAACCCATCATCCTTAGGAGTCCTTATTGAGGTGATTAGGTCCATTAAAGGGTAGTGACTTGTATCTTTCGAGATAGTACACTATTCCTTGATGACGTACCCAATCACCTTAATAAGTACATCTGCGGATCTCTGTGGCATCCTAAAAAGATGAATTTCTATATGTTTGCCTCTTTCATTTCTCCCAACAGATTTGAAGGTGACTCCCTATATAGAAAATTTTCATCATGATCAATTTATATTCTCATTTATATTCACATATATAAATGAAATATGAATTCAAATAATCAAAACTAATTCCAAAAATCAAACTCAAATCCACTCAAAATCTAGGTCAAAATCTTGAACTTTGCCAATCAACTTCAAATCAAGCCAAACTCTTGATTTTTATTCATGATTCAATCAACCCTACAATCATGAATCCAAAATAAATACAAACTTCAATCACTAAATCAATACTCAATTCAAAAATCAAACCCCAAATCCATTCATTTTTTTCCTTTGAATATAAAATTGTCAAATGAATCAAAACCCATTTGACTTCAAACCACTTGTAAATGGACTTATATTTAATCATAAGTCCATATACAAGATCAATCAAACTCAAATCAAGCTTTGAACAAGCTATTTGACCCAATTAGGCTCACTTGATCCAAAGCGACCTAAAGTACCCTTATGAGCCAAATTCTAATCCTAACCAAATTGGATTGAATCAAACTCACTTATGCCTCTCATCATGATCAATAATCATCATGGGATGATCAATCAATCAAATTGGGTCAAACCTAAGGGTTGACCAAGCCAACACTTAGCCAAAATGAAACCCAACATAGCCAAAATCCACCATAGGCCAAATTAATTGAAACCATTGATCTAAGTTCATTCATGAACTATGTCATAACTTAACCAAGTCAACATTTGAGCCTAACCTAGCCCAATTGGCCACTTGACCCAAGTTGACCCAACTTGATCTAAAATGTCAAAATGTGTCAAAACTTGATCTAAGCCAAATTGATTGAAATCAATGGGTCAAGTTCATTCCAAATCACTTGTGGAACTTGACCAAAGCCTCAATTGGCCAACTAGACCTAACCTAGCCCAATTGACCTTGAACCCAACTTTAACTAAAGGGTCATGTTGAGCCAAATTCAAACTTAACTAAAATTGATTGGAAAAAAAGATACCAATCCATTTCATATGAGCAACCAAACATGAACCAACTCATGACCTAACCCAAATAGGTCAAATGGGTAAATTTGGTCAACTTAGATCATTTGACCTAAATGAAGTCATATGAGCAAAAGTCAGAACTAAACTAAATTGAATCAAACCAAAGCCACCAAAATATTTCAAATGGTCATATGAACTTGACCCAACCCTTGTTTGACCCAATTTGACCAATTGGTCAACTTGACTTTGACCCATTTTGACCTAAATGGGTCAACATGAGCCAAACCATGTCAAATGAACTCCAATATAATGAAACTTGGCCAAACCTATTTTTTCAACATACCCAACATATTCAAATTAAAAAATTAGCCAAATAACCATTCTACCCCTAGGACATAGAACAAATTTTTGGTCAAATTCATGGGAAATTTGGCCAAGCCCTCTTCATATGAACTTGAAACATTCCTAATAGGTCAAGTGAACCCTACGGAGGGTGGTGCACCTAACTCAATTGGTTTGGGTTAGCCCAAAAGGACACAAGGCCACAACCAACTATATACATCAAATTAGCCATGTGTGAAACCTCCCTCCACTCTATTTGAAGCATATGGGAGGTTACCAATCCACTTCTTAGCTCAAACTAACCATGTGCCAACTCCTAACAACTCAAACAGACCTTTCCATATTAGTAATTGGATCAAAATGACAAAGATAGCTTTGACCATCCGATTGCCATAGGCGGAGATATACTCCCACTAATTCACTTTAATTTTCACAAGCTCATTTTTGATTGACTATTAGAGAGTGTTAGAAGCCATTAGAGAGTATTCCTAAGCATTCTAGGAGGGATTTGAAATTAGCCATTCTCGATTTTCTTCAAGAAAAAATAAGGGAGCTCCATTGATTTCCAAATTTCCTCTACACTCCAAATCACTTCAATTCTCTTTGCACACTCCACCAGTGGATCAAGTCAAGTCTACTCAACATCTTTCCCAAGCTCCAAAGGCAAGGGAAGGTTCACCAGATCAAAACTAGCTCACAAGGAGGAGGGGTTGGTCCATAGGGCAAACTACTCAACCTTAGGAGCTAATTCTTTCACCATAGCTTTGTCTTAACCAGACAAAGATCCTCCAAGGAATCGAGTGCCAGTGATCACCTTTGGCAGGTATGCAATTTTTTGATCACTAGACTTAAGGGGTGTTGGTCCTTTGTAAAATAAAGTGTAATGGAATAAAATTCTGACTATTGGATGTGATCTTCTATGCTTTGTGATGGCATGTGCAAAATTTTATCCCATCCGAGCACAATCAAGCTCAGATCAGGGCTTAGATAATGGACAGTTCCTATGATTCACAAGCTTTGGCAGGGATAGATCTCTGGCCATCCATACACGCATTTTGGATGGATGGCCGAGATCAAACACATGCTTAGATTTGATTTAATCCTTTTTGAATGGCGGCTTTAATCTCAACCGTTTGATCCTTGATCAAATGATTGAGGCTAAATCGCGTACTGCCATCACCACGCTTGCCATGATGGGATGTTTAAGTGATGGCTTACTACGCGACGCGTGGAAAGTGCAATGACCGCTACCGCTGCGTGTCGTGTCATGGGTTAAAGGATTTAATTAGGTTTTATTTAATTCTAATTAATCCTCTAAGATTTAAAAATTCATATCTCCCTAAATTAAATTTAGAGAAGTATGAGGTAAATTGCCACTAAAAGATAATTCAATCTAGAATATTCTAAAATTGATTTTAATGGATTTTGAATTGTTTCTTTCTCTGATTTTACCTTATTAGAAATATTAATTTGTTAATTACTCCTTAATCCTCTGATTGATCTCAAACTTCTTGTGTATATTTTGGAGGATGACTTCTACCTCCTGTAATTTTCTTGGGATTTATTGATGACTTAATTGGGGAAATTGCAAATGCATTTCCTAGTTACCCCCTTTATGTAATTAAGGATAATTAAGAGTTTGATTAGTATTTTAACCCCTTATTGAAGTTTATTAAGGTTTAATCCAGTGAATAAGAGGCTTAGGGAATAATTATGGGGTATTTCCCCTAAGATATTCTCTAAACCCCCTTTTCTTTATTTAATCCTCTCTTAATTAAGGGTTAATTCACTAATAGCCTCTTAATTAATTCTTAAAATTTCTAAAACTTTCTAGAACTTAATTAATCTACTTTGGGTAGATGCTTAGGTGTTCAAGAGCCTAAGTTGAATTAAGGAAATCAAAACTCAACTCATATGTGTGAGGGGTGTTTTGAAATTACTTAAGTTAAACCCCTTAGATTAATTAACCATTAATCATGAACCAAATTGCATTAGGCCCTATTCTTCCTAGGTTCATTGCAAATTTAAATTCCTTGTGAAATTTTATGTCATCTCATTTGCTCATAATTATTTGGTTAACTATGCTAAGGTGGTGTAGGTAAGGGTAAATTAACAGGCTTAATTCATACCTTAATCTAATCAAAATCTAAAATGAATCTAATCATCTAAAAATTAAACAAAATGTCAAACACATGTGGGAATGGGTTAGGAACAACAAACTCAATCCACAATTTTAGAATTCAATCAAATTCAAAATCAAACAAAATTCATATTAAATGAACTCTGGTTTACTTTAAGCTTTCTTATTTCATAAGATTATCTTTAGGATTTAATTAAAGTGAATGTGTTTACATACTTTCATTGCTTTAGTTCTTTCCCCAACATGTTAAATATGTGTGTCACGTGGCTTCATGTATCCATACTTTTCAAAACTCAAATTTAAAATAAAAATGTTTACTTTATGTCAAATTTGCATGTGTTGGCTAAAGTAAAAATATGAGTGGCTATTATCACAATTAAATTCAAATTATTTTTAAAAATATATGAATCAATTATCAAAACTAAAAGTGTGTTACTTATATTTTAATTTAAGCTTGCATATGAGTAAGATATAAGGATGTGTTTAGTATAGGTTTTCCATCTCTTCTCTTTTAGTATAGTTAGGATTTTGGTAAGATATATGGTTCATTTGAAAAGGGCCTACGCTTGCCTAATATCATATCCTATTCATTCTTATACTATTTCTTAAGAAGGATACATATGCATACATACATTAATTGCATAAACAAAAATCAATCAACTAATACCAACTTTTGCATTCTTTCTTTTCCATTCATTTCTATTGTACACATACTTGTATTTAAGGAAAGTGGTATATTAGTTTGAAAAACCCTGAGATTGTGTGGCTTTAAATAGCCCAAAGTAGGTCTTGTACCTTACACCCCTGGTTAACAATGGTGTTGTACTCACTTATGCCTTTCTTACTTTCATGTGTGCATGTGAAAATTGGATAAGAAATCCCTTTTCTACTTAATGAAAAGCATGCATCATGAACTTTCAAATTTCCTTAAATGAATTACTTAGCATGCATCATAAAGTGTGTTAAACATTCTCATTTGTGTGTATAGATATGCTTAGGACTCATTCATATGCATGTTATACATGTTGGGAAAGAAATGAAGTGATGTATGTTTTATGAATTTAGTTCATTTTATTTAATCTTAAAATGCCTTTCTTTTTTAATAAGTTTGTTTAGAGTTCATCTAAACTTAGGATTAATTAAAAACTTAATCAAAATATTCATTAAATAAAATCAAGACATGAATCTACTTTAGAAATTACTTAGGGAAGGAAAGAGAAGTTCTCTTCTCTTTCTCTCTCTTTATAACTTAGTAATTAATTGTAGGATTCAGTTGAACCTAATCAAACATAAAATAAAATCAACCCAAAATAATTAAATCACTTAAATGAAACCCTCCTCTAAGTTGAACATGCTTCACACTTAGAAAATTCTAACTTAAAGCCATAGCTAAGCATACCACACAAACCTCCAAAGCACACACACTAGGCTATGTAACTACTTCTAGATTTAGGTTAGGGCAGTGCATGGTTTGATGCTTGCTTTTGTTTTATGATATATGTTTTAGACTGGATGTTAGGATGTATATGAGTATAATGAATGGTAGGGCGATCTTAGTCTAACCATTATCTTTGTAAGGGATTGTGCTTAAGGGGCGCTATAATAAATAAAAATATAAATGCTTTTATTGTGCAAGTGCTTATACTCCTAAGCATAATCTAATAGGCCAGGTGAACTTAGTCACCCATGTGTGGGGTGATAAGTCTAATATACATGCTTGGGATTTAGTGGTTTGTTTAGCTAACCTTTATTTTGCAGGTGTTAGCTAGATTTACTTTTCCCTTTTCAAGTAAATTTTGCAATTAAATTTTTGGAATAATTATTATAGGGATTAAGATGAACATTGGTCATAAGATCTCATCTTATGCACCATGTGAATCCTTTGGAGCATCCACCTTCCACCCATCCAAAAGGAGGAACCAAAGAAGAAAGAAGAAAAGAAGAATGAAAGAAATGAAACTTGAAGACCCCCATAACATGGATTTCTTTCTTAATTGTATTTAATTCATTTGTAATCCAGGTTGTATAAGGGTTTAGCTTGGCTACCCAATTTATTTTTTGGGTTTGTGTGGTGGTACCCTACCACAATGACCTCTTATTCTTTTGCAATTAGCTTTATAAATTGATTGATGATTTGTTTAGCTTGTGCATTAAGTGTCATCTTTTTCCTAGCTTCTTCTTTTCTTTTTGTATGGCCTGGATGTGGATTAGGCTCTTAGGAAAAATAAATCTTTTACCAAACTTAACAACTCAAAACTAAAAATAAAGAACTCATAACCTCACTTAAAGCTTAGGTTTAAAATCAAGATAAAATAATTAGCAACCTCTTAGCTAGATGAGTACTTCTTTTATAACATCATGCACAAATGCATATTACTTTACTCTTGATTGGAGGGCTTCCACCTTTGCCAGAGAAACTTGGTTTGACCTTTGAGAGCCATGGTGGAAACACACCTCCTCCCTTCTCACTGATTTTGGCCAATAACCTTATTTCTCATGCATTAGGATATGAATCCTATTAGCTTGAGTCAAAATAATTATCCATAAATGAAATTAAAATGAAATCTAAATTACATTAGATTTAGGTCATTTGAAGCATGTCCTTACATGATCTAGTCTCTTTAGGGAGTGAGTTTAAGGACTTAGTCTCTTTATAAATAAATAACAGCCTAACTATCTTGCATAAAGCATAAGACTTGCCTACATGAATTTGAAATCATAGAAGTTAGTTGGCAGCCACCCTCAGGTGGTTGTAAGTCCAAGCAGTTGGATGGTTTGTCCTCACTTATAGAGGCAAACCAAATACCCATTTTTAGCCTTAGATTTAAGTTATGCTTTTGACCCTCAATAAAGCTCCCTAGATTTAGATTCTGAGGTTACTTCTCTCCTTTGCGGGCTATAAGCATAAATTCTCACCTGTAGGCATTTTCTTAATCTTGTGTTATGGAATCATAAGTCCAAAATTTCTAATGAAAATTTAACTCAAGCAAACTAAATCAATTTCAAAAATGTAAAGCCCAATCATAGGATAGTTTGAGATGCTCATTAGGTTTCCTAGCATTGTAGGCATCTCCTACTTATCTTTCTTTTGGCTTCGATAATAACTCCTTCTCTTTGATCAATCTCATTTGATCTTTAAAAATGAGCTAATCGATTGATAGTCCTTTCCTATTGAAATATTTGAAGACAACAATCATTTACCTTAATTGAGAGTATTCTAAGGGATCTCATCCCTTAGGATGTTATTAACTATAGGGGCTTGCCCCTGTAGGAAACTTAATGAACTCGGTTTAAAAAAAACTCTGCTTTATTTTTCCATGTAAAGTAGGAAAAAAATTTTTGCTACATATGTAGACCATCCTTAAGAGTCCTTTTGAGGTGATTAAGTCCATTAAAGGGTAGTGAATTCTATCTCCCGAGATAGTATACTATTCCTTGATGATGTACCCGATCACATAAATAAGCACATCTGCAGATCTACGTGGCGTCCCAAAAATATGAATTTTTATATTCTTGCTTTTCACCACAGATGAAGGCGGCCATATAGAATTTTTTCTACCCACACATGTTTATCAAAGTTTGGTTTATATTTTGATTTCATACATTGGATAGTTAATTAGTTTATCTTACTTAAATAGGTTGAATGAGATTTGATTTGATTACATATTAAATTGATGAGAGTTTTTCTTAATTTAATTTAATTTGATTAGCTTTATTAGTATATGGGTTTGCATAGGTTCAATGTGATTATGTAATAAGTTAAATTAAGAAGTGTATTTATGTTAATTATAAAGATTTGTTTAATTTTCAATTTAATTTCATATTTGTTTAGGTTAATAATGTAATTAATGACTTAAAAGTTTAGGTTTAATTTAGGTTTTGATTAGTATTTAATTGCATTTATGTTTGATTAAGGTTAAGTTTAATATGATTAATTTAATTAACTTAATTTGTTTACTTGAGGGGTGTGATTAATTATTAAATTTAATTAGTGGTTTGATTTAAGCTTAATTTAAGAGCTAGCTTTAATGTAATTTATTTAAATTAATTTGATTCATTAAGATGATGGATAAATTCATTAAGTTTGCATTAATTAGATGTTTAATTAATTAAGTTTGATTAAGGGTAATTAAAATTTTAAATTATTAGATTAATTAAAGTTTTATTTAATTAGAGATTAATGGCTTAATTACCCATATATGCCATATTTGATTTGATAATTTTGTTAAGCATTTACCTAAATTTTATTGATTAAAGGGTTGTCATTGTTATTATCATTGGATTAGATTAAGTGTTTTAATTATTTATTTTCATTTCAATTAAACTTGATTATTCATAATCATAGTTAGGTTTAATTTTCTTCATTTAATATGTTCATTAGATTTCATTCATATTTGATTTAGTTATTAGGTTTTGTATTAATGTCTAATTAATTATCTTATTCCAAATGGATGTAATTTAATCATATGTTAAGTGAGTTTACTTTAACTTTATTTGGTTTAATTTGATTACTATCAAATGATTATGTTGAATTGGTTTATTAATTAATTTGATTTTTAGTTTATTTAATGATTAATAAATATTTAATTTATTTAAATTTTTTAAGTGGTTTCATATAATTAAGATTCAATACTTGGTGCTGGTTTAACAAGAGTAGTTTGATTTTACATTAAAGTTTCATTGATTTATTTAATTATGAGTTTAATTTAAAATTTTAATCATTCAATTGAATTTCATTAACTCAATTAGGCTCAATTATGTTTAAATTTAATTTTGTTTGATGGATACATGATACTTTTCTGACTTAAGGTTTGATTACCAATCATTTGGGTATTACATCATTTCTGATTTTGGTTTGGTATTAAATTATTTTTAGATTATGTTTTAATTAATTCCTTAATTTACTAAAATTTAATCCTAAGTGTTTATTTGGATTCATTAGAATTCAAAAAATCACATTATTTTCTTAAGAGTCCTAGATGTCAACTGAAGAGATTTAAGACATTTTGAAGATTTTTGTAAATTGTAAATTTTTATTTGATTTATTTTATTTAAAATGGACAACCTAAACTTCAAAATTTAATTTCTCCCAATTCAGAAATCCTTTTCACTTGATCTTTTTATGGTAGGTGTATTTTAACTCTTGTTTCAATATCTAAAAATTTCACCTCAATCGATTTGTATTTTTTAGAGTAATTAATAAAATTTGATTTTCACTAAAACTTAATTAAGCTCAAAATATTTAGTGGAATTTGGAAATTTTTGGTTTTTTTAGATTTCTCTCGGAAAGGCAATTTAACAAGTCCTTATTTGTAATTTTTCACTAAATATTTTATTTTTTATGAATTTTCAAAGTTTCAAGACACTTAAATAATTTTTAAAATCAAAAAATAGGTATTTTCTCACTTAACCTAGTCAGCACCGCATGCAGCGTTGATGTGGCAAAGCGGCGCCACATGGCGCCATGTGATTGGGTGCGCGGTACCGCGTGATTGAGCCGCGTGGTGCTGATGTAGCGCGTGAGTGAAAACATGGGATCTGGGAAAATGATGTGTAGTTCGATCCAGACCATTTGATCATGGATCGGATGATCTAGATCTAATCTATGAGATCAAAGAGTAGATTGTGTGTTCGGTGTCAGAAGGACACGGGTCTGACACGATCTGAGCCGTCTAATCCACTAAATGTGGGATCGGACGGCTGCTGCTCACCGACAGGCAAAACTGATAGGAAAAATACAAAAAATGCATAGTGAGGTCTGATTGAGCTAATTTTTGCATCAATTTTCTTGAAAAAAATTCTACTTTGTATTAGGATTAAATAAAATGAAAATACGGGATTCATCTAAGGGAAATTACTAAAATCACAAGAAAATTATCATAAAAAGTGAGAAATCCTAAGTTAGCTAAAGTTTGGTAAAATTTACTCACAGAGGATGGTTTTCAGTGGCGGTGAAGATTCAACGAGTTCTTGGGAGCAAGAGAAAGCTTTGTAATGAGTGTAGCCTTCACCTTCACTTCGAAATGATGTATTTCCGGTGATTTCCATTTCCTGGCCTGATTCCACCTAGTTTTGATATTTTTGGCTTAAGAAAGGTGGGGAAGTGGTCGCTGGTTGCTTTGGGAGCTCTTGGGTGTTGAATAGTGGTAAGAGGAATGAGACCTCATTTCTCTTCCTTTAATAGTCATCGAAAATCAACCTTTTTTTGAATTTTTTTGGCTCCAAAGTGTTATCATTTTACTTATGGTGGTTCAAATGAGTGATGGATTGATTGAGGACTTTGGATTTTTTTCTCCAAAGTCTCTCATATAATACTCCATTGAATTTCATGGATAGTTGAATGCAATAGGGAGAATTAAGGTAGAATGTGAGGGAGGATCCATGAGAGATTTAATTAGGTTGGGTTGATTATTGGCTGATCCCAAATTGATTTGGGTAAAGTTTGATCAGCCCCCAATGGGTCATGGCATAGTTTCAAGGGATTCAGCTCAATTTGGGTCATATAGGTCACATTGTGTCAAGTTGACCAATTTGATCAAGACTGGCCAAATTGGCTTGGGTTATGGGTTGATTCATATTTAGTTGGCTAATTGAAGATGAATGTGGTCTTTGGTTCAAATCAATTTGGATTTTATTTGGATTTAAGTTGAATTAATCTTTTAGGCCAATTTGGGCTAAATGGCTCAGCTCGATTGATCAAATTGGGTTTAATTATGTCTTTGGTCAAGTTCAATAATCAATTTGGAATGAACTTGAGCCATTGGTTGTAATCAATTTGGGTTAGATCATGATTTGACCCAATTTGGTCTTTTAGGCCAATTTGGGTCAACTTGGATCGAATGGCCGATTGAGCTTAGATTGGCTTAATTGTGGTTAAGTCATATTTAAATATTGATTTTGGGTTGATTCAAATCATTGGTTTCATTCAATTTGATGTAAGATGAGTTTTGACTAGTTTTAGTTCATTTGGGCTAAGGGTTTACTTGGTCAAATGACTAAATTGACTTGATTTGACCTAATTGATTGCATTTGATCATCCTAGGGTGATCAACAATCATGGTGGAAGGTTTTGGTGAGCTTGGTTCAATCTAATTTGGGTTAGATTGGAAGTTAGCTCAAATTAGTCCTTTAGGTCACTTTGGGTCAAGTGGACTTAAGTGGGTCAATTGGTTTGGTTTTGGTTTGATTTGAGTTTAGTTGAACTTATATATGAGCCCTGGATTGAAATATAAAGTCAACGACAATCAATTTGGAGTCTAAGGGATTTTGGCTCATTTAAAAATTTTAAGTCAAAAGGGCTTGGTTGGCTTTGACTTTGGTTGGCTTTAATTTGATTTGATGATTATAGGTTTCATTTATATTTGGGTAGATAATTGAATGAATGATTGATTCAAGAGAAAATATATTAGTTTTGACTTGATCTGGATAGAATTTGGCTAAGTCCAAAGAATTAGCTCAAAGGGCTTATATTGGGTTTGGATTTAATTTTGGATATAGTTTTGGTCATTTGAATTTGGATTTCATTTGTATTTGTGAATATAAATGAAGAAACGATTTATTTATAAAGAAATAAATTGAGTTTGATTTGATCAAATGGGAGTTTTGACTAAGCTTATTAATGTGGTTCATATGGCTTAGGAAGGGTCTTGGGATTTAAACTTGATTTTGGGTTTCAATCATTTAGAGTCAAATTTGGGATATGGATTTAGAATTTGGATTTGAATTTGAGATTTAGTTTGAGATTTGAATTTGGGTTTGATTTGAGAAAGTGTATCTAGAGTGGGTTTAGGCTATAGTATAGGTGATTTCTAAAGTCCTAAGGCATGGCCTAATCCAATAATTAACCCTTCTAAGTCTCTACACTTAAGTTAAGTGTTCACCTAATCACTAGAAGTGTCTTATGACTAAGGAGTAGTTCTTAGTGTCTAGAAGAGTCCTAAGTTTAAGAAAAGGAGATTGAGAGCTCACTCCAAAAGTGAGGTCAACAATCACTATTTAAAATTATTTAATAATAATTTTTAGAGATTTTTCTTTGAATTATCTTCAAAATGAGGCTGAGTTTGCATTTTTTGGATTTTCTACAATTAGTTATAATTTTAGGAAGTTTCCCCACTAAAATCAGATTAATTAAACCTAATTAAATCCCTAATCCCATCGGGCCATGTAGTAGATGACACGATGATTTCATGAGGTGTGATAGGATAGGTTATTTAAGTTGTCACATCCATCAACTGAGTCAGCTGGTGGTAGACGCACTTTCTCTACAGACCATTCGATCTAAGATCAAATCGAGATCAATCCCATAGTTTAGGAGGGAATCAGAGGGATGTAAAGCATGATCTGATCACAACCATCCATTCCAATCATGCGGAACGGATGGCGTATGATTCTTCTCCTTTACGAGCGATAAGAGATGAACACTGTTCATCTTTCCTCATTTAATTCAAGCTCACTCGAGCATGTATTGGGATCAAAATGATTCTACACCTTCAGAAGGAGGGGAGATGCATATCCAACGGTCAAGATTGCATGAGATGACAATTCTCTTCAAAAAGAACCAACCAAAATTTTCTATAGCTACGCCAAGAAATTACCTTACTAGAGGCTATCACCGATGCCTCCAATAGAGGAGGTAGTTTTGTCTAGTAGAGATGAAGCCCTATTGAAGAAATACAATCTTGATTTGAAGTGGTTTGCTCAGTCGACCAAGCTCCCCTTCAATGGTGATTGGCTTTGATCGAAGTGGTGCTTCCCGTTGCTTGGAGACTGGGGAAATGATTCAATTGAGCTCGATGAGGTCCAAGGATGGTGTGTGCAAGGTTAATTGCAATTTGGTTGAGGATTGAGTGAATTGGATTTTGAGTAAAATAGAGAAATGGGAAATGGGGAGCTCAGAATCTCAGAAAAGCTTGGGGAGGCTTTGATTCAATCTCTCAAGCTCTGAGGAATGGATTGTTTCTAGTTTGAGTGAGAATGAGGGGGAGTATATCTCCCCCCTCCTTGGATTGAACGATAGAAGGCCGAATTGCCATTTTGGCTCAATTGATTAGATTGTTTATTAGTTTGAGTTGCAAAACATCCCACTTGGGTCATCTTGGGCAGAGGAGTGAGGGAGAGTGGCTGCCCATGTGAGTGGTGAGTGGATTTGGCCTTCCAAGTGTTCAAATGTGATTAGGGAGGTTAGTTTGGCCTTGCCTTGGGTCATGGCAGATCGAATCTAATCGAGTTATGTTCACCACCTTCCTTGGTTCCCATGTGGACCAATAGGAGGATGCCAAGTGGCCTTGAGAAAGAAATGGTCAAATTCTAAGTGAATTTGGTCATATGATACCCTTTGACCTAAGGGCAAAGTGGTCATTTATGAGTTTTATTTGGGCATTTGAAATGATTCAAAAATAGGTTGGGCCACATTTCAAGTGATTTGGAGTTCATTTTGGTTTGAATTGGTTCAATCTAACCCATTTATGTCAAGTTGGGTCAAATTAGGTTAGGTTGACCAATTGGTCAAATTGGGTCAAACCATGGTTAGATAAGTTCAAATGATCATTTGGCCTATGGGGTATCATTGGTTTGGTTCAATTTGGTTTGGATTTGGTTTTGGTTCATTTAGGTTCATTTAGGTCAATGGGTCAAGTTGACCAATTTGACCCATTTGACCCAATTAGTCATGGGTTGGTTTAGGCTTGGTTGATCATTTGAAATGTATTGCAAGCTTTGGTTTCAATCAAATTTGATTTGGTTTAATTTCAAGTTGGTTTGACCTTTTAGGTCAAGTTGGGTTCAAGGTCAATTTGGCTAGGATAGGTCTAATTGGTTAATTGAAGCTTAGGTGAAGTTCAACAATCAGTTTGTAGTGAATTTGACCCATTGGTTATGTCAATTTGGCTTAGTTCAATATTTTACCCATTTTGGCTTTTTAGGCCAATTTGGGTCAACTTAAGTCAAATGGCCAATTGGGCTTGGTTTAGCTCAAGTTGAGGGCTTGGTCATGTTCAATCATTGATTATGTATTGGTTTAGATCAATGGTTTTAATCAATTTGCCTCATAGTGAATTTTGGCTAGTTTGGGTTTCATTTGAGCTAAGTGTTGACTTGGTCAAAGGCTAAGTTTGACTTGGTTGACCCAATTTGAGTGATTGATCATTCTAGTATGATTGTTGATCATAATGTGAGGCTTGGATGGACTTAGTTCAATCCAATTTGGTTGGATTATAACCTAGCTCAAAAAAGAACCTTTAAGTTACTTTGGGTCAAGTGAGCCTAAATGGGTCAATTGGCTTGATCAAGGCTTGATTTGAGTTTGGTTGAACTCACATATGGACTTATGATGGAAATATAAATCCAATTGCATATGGTTTAGAGTCAAATGGGTTTTGGTTCATTTGACAATTTCAAGTCAAAAGGATGATCATGGGTTTGACTTGGTTAGTTTGATTTTGGCTTGGTGATTGTAGTTTATGTTTATATTTGGGTATGTGATTGAAGGAGTGACTATTTGAAGAGAAAATCCAAGGGTTTGGATTGATTTGAGAATGATTTGACTAAGTCCAAGAAATTGGCTTAAAGGATATAAATTTGATTTGGATTTGAGTTTTGAATTTATATTGATTTAATTTTTACCATTTGAATATATATATTTCATTTATATTTGTGAATATAAATCATCCATGAGAGAATCATGTGAATTAAGAGTGATTTGATTGTAAATTTGGCTAAGGTAGGTCAAAAAGTTTGAAAAAGGGGGTTTTGATTTGGTTTGATTTATATTCATTTGATTTGGATGATTTGGATGGAAATTTCATTTATAATTGTGAATATAAATGATGGAATAAGTGATTTATAAAGAAATCACTTGGCTTTGGGTTGATTTGAAGGGTTTGGCTAAGGTTATGGATGTAGTTCATAAATCTTAAGAAGGTTTTGGAATTGGAATTGATTTTGGATTTGAATCACCCAATTGAATTGGGATTGATTGAGATTTAGAGAAAATTAATTGAGTTGGAATTGATTTTAGATTTGAAAAAAATCAATTGAGTTTGAATTGATTTGAGATTTTATTTGGATTGGTTTTAAGGAGTGCACATGGGCTGGATGGGTTATAGGGTAAGTGGTTGCCTTAAGTCCTTAATGCATAGCCTAGTCCTATGATAAACCCTTCTAAGTCTCTAGAGCTAGGTTAAGTGTTCTCTTAATCACTAGAAGTGTCTTAAGACTAAGGAACTCTTAATGCCTGTAAGAGTCCTAGATCTATGATGGGGAATTTGGGAGCTCATTCCAAAAATAAAGTAAACAAAGGGCACCCAATAGGTGATGTGTGACTGACAAGGCATACCACACGTATTGGTGAGATGATCAATAACATTTGAATGATCACCAGCACTAATAGAAATGCTCTACTCCTAAATTTTAGGTGTAGAAGGAATCAAGATCTTAATTTAATGCAACTCTACTTATGTCAAATACATAAGAGAGTGAAGGAGGAATCCACTAGAGATTGAGTATGTGAACCTTCTACTAGGGAAAATGTTCAAATTATCTACTAGGATAAGAGATTGTCAAATCCACAAGGGATTAGAATTTGGAATCCACCGGGATGAAAGTGTGAACCTTCCACTAGGAGAGTAGGTTTGGGTTGGATTGAATTGACTCCACTAGGGAGGTTGGAAAGATTTGCATCCCACTGGGGAGAAGCTGATCAATTTGATTGTTTAGTTTGACTCCACTGGGGAGTTAGTTGGTTTTGTTTTATATTTTAAATTTTTTTTTAATTTTGAGATGGATACTGTTGGTTGGCGATGGACTGTACTATGTCATCCTTGGCCTACATCAGATTTACCAATCCAAAGGGGTAGTCTACCAACCACATAGTAAGCCTATCCAACTAAAGGGGTGCCTTTTGGTTTGCAGCATCTAATTCAAGGAAGAAAGTAAGGGGACTCACATCTTCCTAAACAGAAGACCACTGGGGTGACACATTAGCATGATAACATGTCAACCAACCTAGGGATTACTATTGAGTGAATGCTGCTGAGGGACTTAAATCAGCTCAAAATATAGCCAAACTTAATTTCACTTTAATTATATTTTATGGATCCCATTTGTTTGCAATGGGCCACACTGAGTAGGGGCCATGTCGACCTTGGCCTACTTCAGATTTACCAAACAAAGAGAGTAGTTTCCCTAGTCGAAAGAGAGAACTATCCAACCAAAGGGGTTCCTTTCAGTTTGCAGTGATCAATTCAGAGAAGAAAACATAGGGACTCACATCTTCCTAAACAAAAGACCATTAGGGCGACACATTAGCAAGGTAACATGTCAACCTGACTTAGGGTTGCTCATCAGTTTCTGACAGTCATGCTAGAAAGAATATGTAGTAGACTTACATCTTCTAAAGAAAAATGATCGCCTAGGTAACCTGTTCATGGAAAAATAGATTGATCCCACCTAAACCTACCGAGAAGACCGGGACTTATCTCAACTCAAGTATATTTGTTTGTTTATCATAGACATTGTTGGTTTGTGATGGACTATACTGAGTAGGGGCTTTATCAGCCTATACCTATCTCAAATTTATTTATCTAAGTGGAGAATTTGTGCATCTGTTGAACAAATTCTCCAACCACAGGGGTGGCTACTAGGAAAGAGAACTGTCCAATCCAAGAGTAGCCTGTAGTGTCTAAATGGGGCTACAAAGAACGTGATCTAAGTAGAGTGCTCACAGGGGTGGGACCACTAAGGGCTTTATCCTGATCTGTGAAGAAGATAATGCCTATAGGCATTCGGTGGTCAACTCAAGGAGAAAGTGACTCATACCTCTCAAGAGTGGTGTCTCCACTAGGTGAGTTGCTGTCAGCATAGCGAACATCAACCAACCTAAGGTGCCCGCCGATTTATGACAATCAACCTAGGAAGAAAACATCAGGAACTCACACTTCCTACAACTGAACTGATTGCCAGGATAGTCTGTCTTCGGCTCGACGGGTTCTATCCGACCTAGGGCGACTACCAAATGAATGCCACTGGGGGACTTATATCAACTTAAAAGTAGTCGAGAGGAAAGGAGCCATTGAGAGACTTACCCTAAACCTCAAATATACTTGATCTAGTTAGTGCATGATGGCTAGTCTAAAAAGAAAGCATATGGGTTTTCACCCTCTTAAACGAAGTTAACACGAGTAGCTTACCGGTTGCACAATAAAGCCTACCAAATGGATAAGGCGGTCATGGTTTGCAATGGTCAAGTTAGGAAGAAAGTGTGGGAACTCACATCCACCTGACAAGTGACCACTGGGGTGATATACTAGCAGGGTAGCATATTAGCCTGACCTAAACTAATGAGTGAGTACCACAGAGGGCTTGTGTTTGTGTTTGTGTTTGTGTTTTGTGTTTTGTGTATGATTTTGTGTTTTTGTTTGTGTTAAAGGAGGATAGGATGTCACTTGGGTTCCCTTACACCTATTCTAAAACATTTATGAGTTGATGAAATGGTTTCATGAATGGTAGTTTTGATCCCACCAAGAAAGGATGTTGCTTGCGTTCTCTTAGACCTAACTTAGTTGTGCTAGTCAAAATAGGATGCCTCTTGGGTTCTCTTACACCTACACTTGTAGCATTGGGGAATCATGTTTAATTTTGTGTTTGTGTTATAAAAGAAGGATAGGATGCTGATTGGGTTCTCTTACACCTACCCTAAACACGTCGTGGCAGATTTGCAAACAAGAAACAATGCTTCAAATGAAGAGAATATTTTGATAAATTGGAATGGAATCTTGAAGATAATTTTTTCAAAATGATTGTATGGATAATATTTCTTCAAATAGTGCCTATTGATTAGAAGCATCAGGTGTTCCCCTTTACAGTCAATAAGTTAATATGATCCTCCTTGGTAGGCCTTCTCTATGACAAAAGGGCCTTTCCAAGAGGGTTTAAACTTGCCTCCCATCTTTTGATGGACAACAATTGGTCTCTTAGAACTAAAACAAGCTCACCTACTTGAAAATCTCTATGGTAGATCAACTTGTTGTAAGCTTGAATCATCTTGGCTTTATGCAACTTGAGGTTTTGGCATGCCCGTAGATGACTCTCCTCCAAACCTTCGGGCTCTTCTAACCGCAACCTGGCATTCTGCTCTATAGTGATTTTACCCATTGCTATCTTTAGTGATGGGAGTTAAACTTCTAATGATAGAATGGCTTTGGACCCATACATTAAGAAGAACATAGTAGATTGAGTTGGAGTTCTGTATGTGGTGTGGTATGCCCACAAAGCTTCAACCAACTACCCATGCCACTATCTTTTGTTGTCATCGAGTGTCTTTTTCAGTATTTGGATGAGAGTTTTGTTGAATGCTTCTACTAGGCCATTTGCCATTAGATAGTAGATGGTAGAGTATCTTCAATATATGTTGTGTCTTCTGTTGATCTTGGTGTTTAGAATGCAGTATCATTATCGGATATAATTCATCAAGGTACCCCGAACCTATATACAATATGGTCTCTGAAAAATTGGATCACATGCTGAGTTATAACCTCTCTAAGTGGGATTGCCTCCGCCCACTTAGAAAAATAGTCGGTGGCAACTAAGATGAACTGGTGACCCTTAGAAGAAGAAAGATCAATCGAACCCACTATGTTAGTACCCCAACACTTGAATGGCCATGAGGCCAATGTGGGATGTTGAATGTTTATGGTTGGTATAAGACTACACCATGTACCTGACACTGATGACATCTCCTAGCTACATCCATGTAGTCTGTAATCATTGCAGTAGTAGTATCCTAATCTTTTGATCTTTGCCTTCATCTTTGGACTTGATTGATGTGCTTACCTATAGACTTGAATGTACCTCGATCACGATATTATGGGATTTATGTTTGGCTAAATAATGTAACTATATATGATCGAAAGACCGTTGGTACAAGGTGCCATCCACGATAGCATAGGAGAGAGCTCTCTACTTCATCTGATGGGATTCTAATTTCTCTTGAGGTAGTTTGCCTGTGTTTAGGTAATCCATGAATGGCTACCTCTAATCTGACTCATCGTGTTCTTTGGCAAATGGCAACCTCCCCTTCAAGAGAGAATCCCTCGATGAGTTCATCATCAACAAGGGATAAGACCTACCTATTTTAGACCCTTATTGGAATGGACTCATCTTCCAAACATGCCAACTCCTTGGTCAGTTTGTCCAAAGCATGTGCACGTTCTATCCTTGAGGAATCTTTAGATGGTGACCTCAGGGATTTGGGTCAACAGCTTCATGGTGTACTCGTGGTAGTGATGAAGCTTAGGTTTTAGAACCTTATACGACCAAGCAATCTGGTTGATGACCAGCTAAAAATATAGGTAGATTTTGATGCTTTTGACACATAATGTAATAGCTAACTCCAGAATAGTAATCAAAGCCTCATACTCAGCTTCATTATTGGTCAATGGATTGGAGAGATAGTATGAGAATCTCATCACATCACGGTCCAAAGTTAAGAGAACTATTCTTACCCCTGCCTTTCTTGGAAGAGTAGATCGTGGTTCTTCTCCTTTTTGAAAAGAAGTTCCACCATCAAAATACATCTCCCAGTGGTGAATGCTAGTATCCCCAAGTTCATGATTTGTTCATCGTGGAGGTCATCACTAAGTGGGGAATCAGTAGGAAGTGGGTGTGCTGCTAAGAAATTTGCTAGTGCATGTTCTTTCACCACTTAGAGGGGAATGAATGTAATGTCAAATTATGATAAAATTATGGACCATTATACCATCTGTCTACATAATGTTGGTCATGTTAGGAGATATTGTAGTAGATTGATTCTTAAAATCAAGGTTACCTTATGAAAAAGCATGCAATGTCATAGCTTTTGGGATGCAAAGATTAAAGTTAGGCAATATTTCTCAATAGGTGGGTAGTTTGCTTCGAGGGATCACGATGGTGAGTAGAGAGCATTCTCCTTCCCTTCATCATTAATTTGGGCCAACAAAGTGCCAAAGGAGTCATCCAATGCACCAGTCTAGAGAATAAGTGGCTTGCTTGGGATAGGGGATGCTAGAACTGCTGGCTTCAAAATACTGTTTGATGTCTTTGAAAGCATGCTGGCACTTGTCATCCAACTTGAACTTAGCATCCTTTTTGATAAGTGCTGAAAATGGCTTGCACCTCTCTGATAGATTAGAGATAAAGCACCCTAGATACACTAACTGCCTTTGGAATGATCTGAGTTGAGTTATACTTTTAGGGTGTGGCCTTTCTAAGATAGTTTTGATCTTTTCTGGGTATATCTCTATTCTTGAGTTGGACAACAAACCCAAGGAACTTCCTAAAGTTACTACGAATGCACACTTCAGGGGGTTCATTTTGAGATTGAATTATCTTAACCATTTGAAAATTGCTCTCAAGTTAAAGAGTTGGTCTCCCTTTTCTTTATTTTTGATAACTAGATCATCGAGGTAGCATTCTACTTGATGATGAATGAGTTCATTGAAAATCAAGTCATGGCTCACTGGTAAGTAGCACCAGAATTTTTAAGGTCAAAGGGCATACCTTATAATAATTGATTCTGATCAGGGTTCGATAAGCAGTATTCCTCTCATCCTCGGGGGCATCTTGATTTGGTTGTATCCAGATGACCCATCCATGAAAGAGAATATTGCATGAGATGAGGCAATATACATAATTAGCTCTGATATAGGAAGTGGAAATTCATCCTTAGGACATGCCTTATTTAAGTCCCTAAAATCAACACATGCAAATTTGGTCATTCTTCTTCTTAATTGAGATGACAGCTAACCAGACAATGTATTTTTCTTCCCTAAAGCCAACATCGATTAGTTTCTTGGCTTTAGAAATGACCTGTTGTTCAATTTATAATCGCATGCATCTAGGAGGTTGCTTGATAGGGCTAGTGTTAGGATCTATTATTAGTTTTTAAACTACTACATCAAGAGATAATCTGGGCATTTCTTCATAGCTCCATGCAAAGTAGTTCTTAAACTCAATCAATAGCCTAACTAAGTCATTGGTTTTTTCTTCATTCAATAGAGAACTGATGTATGTGGAGCGTGGATCTTTTTTTGTCCCAAGGTTGATTTCTTCGAGTTTTGGTGGTTGAATTGATTTCTTCTTCAAATTCTGGGGTTGTATCTTTGATTTGAAGATCATCAGGATCATCTAAAGTTTTTAAACACACCTCTTCATAAGAGTTAGTGTGGTTTGAGAAGATCCTATCAGACTCCAGATGATTGGTGATAACTAAGTAGTAATCATCATTATTGACTGGACTCACTACATCGAATCAGTCCTGATCTTAATTATGCATCCCTATCTTTGTTCCACAGCTTCTCAAAATACTCCAACCTGTGCCTAGACCATTATTGACCTCATTTTTAGAATGAGCTCTCAACCTTTCCACCTTAGACATGGGACTCCTCTTAGACACTAAGAGTTCCTTAGTCTTAAGACACTTATAGTGATTAGGTGAACACTTAACCTAACCTTAGAGACTTACAAGAGTTAGCTATAGAAAAAGGTCATGCCTTAGGGGTGTTAGAAAAACTTGCTTACCCTATAGCTTGAACAAAATTTTCACTTCCTTTTCAAGTCAAACTTCAAGTTCAAATCAACTTCAAATCCAAATCAACTTCAATTCCAAAACAAACCTTAAATTAATTCCATGGATTTTCTCAAATCATGAATCAATTCCAAATGATTGAAACCCATGATTGAATTCCAAATTAAAAAATCTTTCTTAAGTCCCTTTGATTCAATCTTATGGACTTAGCTAAAATCAAATCCAAATCAATTCAAATTCAAGAGATTTTCTCATAACCCATTTATATTCTCATTTATATTCACAAATATAAATAAAATATAAATTCAAATAATCAAAACTAAATCCAAAACTCAAGTCCAAATCTAAAATCTTTCCTAACCATCTTGATCTCATCTTATGGAATTAGCTCAAATCAAATCCAAATCAATTCAAAACCAATAGATTTTTTTATAACCCATTTATATTCTCATTTATATTCACAAATATAAATGAAATATAAATTCAAATAACCAAAACTAAATCCAAAACTCAAGTCCAAATCTAAAATCTTTCCTAAGTCACATTGATTCCATCTTATGGATTTAGCTCAAATCAAATCCAAATCGATTCAAATTCAAGAATTTTTTTCATAACACATTTATATTTTCATTTATATTCACAAATATAAATGAAATATAAATTCAAATAACAAAAACCAAAATTAAAACTCAAACCCAAATCTAACCTAAAACCAACATATACCCTTTCAAGTCAAATTATCAAACTTAGCCGAACCAAACTCAAATCAATCCAAACCCTTGAATTTTCTACATGATTAAATCAATACTTCAATCATGAATCCAAATATAAACACAAAATCAGCAAACCAAAACTAAATTCAAAATTTGAACCCGAGACCTATGTTCATTCTTAGAACTTGAAATTGTCAAATGAATCAAAACCCATTTGACTCTAAATCACTTGCAAATGGATTTATATTTCAATCATAAGTCCATATGTGAGTTAAACAAAACTTGAATCAAGCCTTGATCAAGTCATTTGACCCACTTAGGCTCACTTGACCCAAAGTGACCTAAAAATACCACTTTGAGCCAAATTCTAATCCTACCCAAATTGGATTGAACTAAGCCCACCTAAGCCTCATATTGTGAGAAAAAATCATCATGAGATGATCAATCACTCAAATTGGGTCAAACCAAGTCAAACCTAAGTGTTGACCAAGTCAACACTTAGGCAAAATGAAACCCAAATTAGCAAAAATCCACCATAGGATAAATTGATTGAAACCATTGATCAAAACCAATTCATGTTCAATGATTGAACATGACCAAGTCATAATTTGAGTTTAATTAAGGATAATTAGGTTGATTTTATATTTTTATTAGGTTAAGGTATGAATTAAATCAATTAATTATCCCTTTACCTATACCACTTTAACATAATTATTCAAGTAATTATGAGCCAACATATGATATGCAACCACATGAAAATTAAATCAACAATGTGCCTAAAAAATGAAGTGGCCCAATGCAATTGGCTCATAATTATTGATTAATTAAACTGAAGGGTTTAATTAAGTATTTTCATAACCATCCTACACATGTAGTTTGATTATAATTTCCTTTGGAGTTCTCTTAGGTTAATGAACACCTAAGAATCTACCCAAGAATTGAATGATTAAGTTCTAGAATGATTTGATTTTGATTTGATTAATTAAACCATTTAATAAAGTGATTAAGTCATTAATTAATGGAAAATTGATTAAGTGTTATCCAAATGAAATAAACTTAGGGGAAAAGATTGGAAAAGATGTTCTAATCTTATTCCCTATGTCCATTCGCTATTTTATAATGATTAGCAAGTTTAATTAATGAATTTATCATTATTTAACATATTATTTAATTATTTAATTAATTAAGAGAGTGATTAAGAATGAAATAAATAATTCCCCTAATTAATACATCAATAAATTCTAAGAAAATCATGGGAGGTAGAGGTCATCTCCCTAATCAACCCCTGGAAGTTTAGAATTAATTATTGAAGTAATTAAGAAGTAACTTAATTACATTTTCAATAAAAATCCAAATTGGGTGAAAATTACATTCAAATTTGATTAATTTTAATTTTATAATAGTCTTCTCTGAATTATCTTTAAATTGAGTGCTTATTTATATTTTTGACTTTTCTACAATTAGTTATAAATTTTGAAAGTTTCATCATTAAAATTAGATTAATTAAGCTTAATTAAACCCCTAATCTCAATCGAACCGCATAACTGTGTTGACCTCATTTTTAGAATGAGCTCTCAACCTCTCCATCTTGGACATAAGATTTCTCTTAGACTTTAAGAGTTTCTTAGTCTTACGACACATCTAGTGATTAGGTGGACACTCAACCTAGCCCTAGAATACTTAGAAGAGTTAGTCATTGGAATAGGACATGCCTTAGGGGTGTTAGTAAAATTTCTTACCCTTAGCTTAAACCATTCCTCACTTTCCTTCTTTTAAGTCAAATTCCAAATCAATCTGAATTGATTTTATCCAAATTCAAATCAACTCCATATTATTGAAATCCATGACTGAAACCTATGATCAAAATCCATAAAAAATTTCTAAGTCCAAATTTTGGCTAAGTCCTAAACACTCCCTTAAGGACTTAACCAAAATTATAATCAAAACCAAATCAAATCTTTGAGATTTTTCTCTCTCTCATAATTCATTTATATTTTTATTTTATATTCACATATATAAATGAAATATAAATTCAAATCAATCAAACTAAACTTAAAATTCCAAATCAATTTATGAAATTTTGTCAAGTCCCTTAATTTTCCATTAAAGTACTTAGCCTAAACTTTGATAAAATCAATTCAAACTCATGAGATTTTCTCAAAACTCATTTATATTCTCATTTATATTCACATATATAAATGAAATATAAATATAAACCTATCAAATCAAACCCACAAAATAAATTCCAAATTTAAAATCGTTGAAATTCTCTTTAAGTCCCTTAATTTTTCATTAATGGACTTAGCCTAAACTTTGATCAAATCAATTCAAATTCTTGGGATTTTCTCAAAACTCATTTATATTCTCATTTATATTCACATACATAAATGACATATAAATACAAATCAATCAAATTAAAAGCAAAAATTAAATTTAAAATTTAAAATTCTTGAAAATCTCCTTAAATCCTTTAAATTCCCTTTAATGGACTTAGCAAAATTTTGATCAAAGCTATTCAAACTCATGGGATTTTCTCAAAACTTTTGTATTCTCATTTATGTTCTCATATATAAATGAAATATAAATATAAATCAATCTAATCCAATTCAAAAAAATTAAATTTCAATTTAAATATTTTCTTAAATTTTTAAATTCTCTTTTAATGGATTTAACCTAAATCATGATTAAACCACTTCAAATCCTTGAAATTTTCTCATTATCCACACATATTCTCATTTATATTCACATATATAAATGAAATATAAATTCAAACAATCAAAACCAATTCCAAAAATCAAACTCAAATCCATTCAAAATCAAATCTAGGCCTTTCAAGCCAAAATCTTGAACTTAGCCAAATCATTTTCAAATCAAGCCAAATCCTTGATTTTCTCACATGGTTCAATCAATCTTATAATCATGAGATCATATATAAATCCAATCCTCAATCACTTAATCAAAACCCAAATCAAAAATCAAACCTAAATCCCTTTCATATTCTTCCTTTGAATATGAAACTTTCAAATGGATCTAAACCCATTTGACTTCAAACCACTTGTAAATGGATTTATATTTCAATCATAAGTCCATATACAAGATCAACCAACTTCAAATCAAGCTTTGACCAAGCCATTTGACCCACTTAGGCTCACTTGACCTAAAGTGATCTAAAGTACCCTTATAAGCCAAATTTTGATCCTAACCAAATTGGATTGAATCAAACTCATATATCCCTCTCCTCATGATCAACAATCGTCATGGGATGATCAATCAATTAAATTGGGTCAAACATAGTCAAACCTAAGGGTTGACCAAGTCAACATTTAACTTAAAATGAAACCTTACATAGCCAAACTCCATCATAGGCCAAATTTATCAAAACCATTGATCTAAGTTCACTCATGACCTATGTTTAAACTTGACCAAGCCAACATTTGAGCCTAACCTAGCCCAATTGGCCCAATTGGCCCACTTGACCCAAGTTGACCCATTTTGACCTAAAGGGCCAAAATGTGTCAGAACTTGATCTAAGTCAAATTGATTGGAACCAATGGGTCAAGACCATTCCAAATCACTTGTGGAACTTGACCAAAGCCTTAATTGGCCAACTAGACCCAACCTAGTCCAATTGACCTTAGACCCAACATGACCTAAAGGGGACATGTTGAGCCAAAATTGAACTTAACCCAAATTGATTGGAAACAAAGATACCAATCCACTCCATATGACTAACCTAACATAAACATACCCTTGACCTACCTCAAATAGGTCAACTTGACCCATTTGACCTAAGTGAAGTCATATGAGCCAAAACCAAATCTAATCCAAATTGAACCAAACAAAGCCACCAAAATATTTCAAATGATCATATGAACTTGACCCAACCCTTGGTTTGACCCAACTTGACCTATTGGTCAACTTGACTCAAGTTGACCCATTTCAAACTAAATGGGTCAACATGAGCCAAACCCCATCAAATGAATTCTAAATCCAATTAAACTTGGCCAAACCTAGTTTCTCCACATACCCAATATGTCCAAAGTGGAAAAATAGCAAAATGATCATCCTACCCTTAGGCCATAGAACAAATTATGGCCTAACCCATGGGTAATTTGGTCATACCCTTTTCGCAATCACTTGGCTTTCCAAAAGCTCAAGGAGACTTAGTGATGAGTGGTGCACCCAACCCAATGGGTTTGGATCAGCCCATTTGGTCCATAGACCAAACCCAACACCCTAGCTTAAAATTGAAATTTCAAACTCCCTCTTAAACCTAAATTAAGGCACATGGGAGGTTGGCAATCCATTTCTTGGATCAAACTAACCATGTGCACACTCAAAATAGTCAAAACAAACTCTCCAATCTCATCAATTGGTTCAAAATGGCAAGATCATTCTCAATCATCTGATCCTTCAAGGGGGAGATATACTCCCCCTAATTTACTTATGTTTTCATTCACCCTTTGTCGATTGAAGCCTAGGAACTCAAAGAAATCATCAGAGAGCACTCCTAAGCTTCCTATAGGGGATTATAATTCCCCATTTCTCAGTTTTGCATAATGCAAAAATACGGGAGCTCAATCCATTAGCCAATTTCTTCCACACTTGATTTCCTCCTAATTGCTCTTGTACACTTCATCTAGGAGCTAAGTCAAGTGCATCTAAGCTTCTAGTTCCCATAGTAAGCAAGGATCAAATTGGATCAAAGTCGCAAGGATCTTCAAGTGGTGTTGGTCCATAGAGCAAGCCACTCAATCCCAAGGTCTAGGAATTTCAACATGGCTTCATCTCCGCCAGACGAAGCTACCTCATCGATCTCAAGACCGGTGATCACCTATGGTGAGGTATGGAATTTTTAGATCACTAAACTCAATGTGGTGTGGAGCTTTGTGAAATAAATTTTCACCTCATCAAATTTTGATTGTTGGATTTGTCGCTCTATGTCTTTAGATGGTGTGGGTTAAATTTTGTGTGATTCCATGCTAGATCGAGCTTGGATCTTCCCCTTGATCATGGATGGTCTCTGTTGATCAAGGGAAGAACTTGGTTCATCTCAGCCATCCATTCACATTTTAGATGACATTGAGATTACTTAACACATTTAGAAATCATTTCATCATTTTAAAATGTGAGGGAATCCTTGGCCATCCGATCTTTGATTGGACAATAAAATATAAGCACATGCATCGCCAACGCCTTTTGTGAGGTGAAAACTTAAGTTGTCCCCTCACAGTGCGATGTGTGTAAAGAGCGCTGACCGTCACCACCATGCATCGTGCCGTGAGCTAGGGATTAGTTAGATTATTTAAATTCTTAATTAATTTTTGATTAATCCATGGATCTTCAAAAGTGCATAACTCTTCATAGAAAATTTAAAAAAATATGAAATAAAAACCTATGAATGGACAATTAAACCTAGAACATTTTAAATTAATTTTGATGAGTTTTGAATTATGCTTTTCTCTTAATTTGGGTTTTATTGAAAGTATATTTTGCTAATTACTTTTTAATTAGGCCTCTGATTAATCCCAAACTTCTTGGGTAAGTTAGGGGATGACCTTTTCCTCCCCTAATTTTCTTGGGATTTATTGAAGACTGGATTAGAGTAATTGCATATGGTTTTCTTAATTATCTTGCTCATGTAATTAAGCATAATTAGGGTATGATTAGTGGTTTTACCTTATGATAAGGGTTGATTAAGGTCATTACCAGTAAGTAGAAGGTTAATGGAATAATTTTGGGCACTTCCCCTAAACTATTCCCTAAAACCCCTCTTCTCTCCTTAATCTCCTCTTAATTAAGGGTTAATTCATTAATTATCCCCTTAATCAATTTTTTAAAAATATAAAAAGTTCCAAAACTTAATTAGTCTACCTTGGGTAGATGCTTAGGTGTTTAATAGCCTAAGTTCAATTAAGGAAATTAAAATCTCATTCATAAGTATGAAAGGGTGTTTTGGAAGTACTTAAGCTAAACCCTTTAGCTTAATTAACTTTTAATTGTGAGCCAAATTACATTAGGCCTTTTCATTATTAGGTGCATTGCAAATTTAAATTTCTTGTGAGTTTTATATCATCTCATTGGCTCATAATATTTAGTTAATTCTTCTAAGGTGGTGTAGGTAAGGGTTAATTAAATTACCTAATTCATACCTTAACCTAATTAACCCATAAAAATGGATCTAATTATCTAAAAATTAAACAAAAATACAAAGCACATGTAGGAATGGGTTAGGAATAGCAAACTCACCTCACCTTTTCAAAATTAAATCAAACTTCAAACTAAATAAAAATTACTTTGAAATTCACTTTGATTTATTCTAAATTTTCTTATTCTATAAGAATGTCTTTAGGATTTAAGTGAAGTGAGTTTGTTCACATGCTTTCATTACTTTGTATCTTTCCCTAGCATGTTCAGTTGCATGTCATGTGATTCATGCATTCATAATTTCATGTTTCAAATTTTAAAATGAAATTATTTACTTTATGTCAAATGTGCATGTGTTGGCTAAAGTAAAATATGAATGGCTATTATCACTACTAAATCCAAATTATTTTCAAAACATATAAATCAAATACCAAATCTAAAAGTGTGCTACTTATACTTTAATTATAAGCTTGCATGTGATGGATTATAAAGGCATGTTTAGCATAGGTTTCCTTTCTTTCTTATGTTGGTATAGTTTTGAATAGGAATTAGTAAGGTGTAGGGTTCATTTCAAAAGAACCCAACACTAACTTAATTCCATACCCTATTCATTCTATGCTATCACTTAAGAAAGTTTACTCATATTTGCATGCATAAATTGCATAAACAAAAATGAATCCATTAAACAACTTTTGCATTTTCCTTTCTACTTCATTTCTTTTATATACATGTTTGTATTTAAGAAAAGTAGTATATTAGTCTGGACAACCTTGAGATTGTAAAACTTTAAGTAGCCCTAAGTAGGTCATATACCTTACACCTCGGATTAACAATGGCGTTGTACTCACTTATGCCTTTCTTACTTTCATGTATGTATGTGAAAATTTGGATAAGAAAAACCTTTTCTACTTAAGAAAAATCATGCATATTCAACTTCTAAATTTTCTTAAATGGATTACTTAGCATGTATCATAAATTGTGTTAAATACTCTCATTTTCATGTATAGATATGCTTAGGGTCCATCCATATGCATGTTATATATGTTGGGAAAGAAATGAAGTAATGTATGTTATGTGAATTTTGATTCATTTTATTTAATCTTAAAATGCCTTTCTTTTTTTTTAATACGTTTGTTTAGAGTTTATCTAAACTTAGGATTAATTAAAAGATGTAATCAAAACATTCACCTAAATGATACTAAAATGTGAATCCACTTTAGAAATTACTTAGGTTAGGGAAGGAAAGAGAAGTTCTCTTCTCTTTCTCTCTCTTCATAACTTAGTAATTAATTGTAGGATCAACTTAAACCAAATCAAAACATAAAATAAAATCAATCCAAAATACTTAAACAAATTAAATGAAACTCTCCTCTAAACCTAAAGTCATAGTTAAGCATACCACACAAACCTTCAAAGTACACACATTAGCCTAAGTCACTTTCTAGCCTTAGGTTAGGTCGGTGCATGGTTTGATGTTATGTTTTGTTTTGTGATACATATTTTAGACTGGATGTTATGGGGTATGCTCATAGAATGAATGGTAGGACTCTTAATCTAACTATTCTTTTTTGTAGGAGATTGTGCTTAAGGGGTGCCATTATAAATAAAAATATAAATACTTTTGCCTGTAGGTGCTTTATACCCCCTAAGCATAGTCCATAGGTCAGTGGACTTAGTCATCCATATGTGGGGTGATAAGTCTAATATTCATGCTTGGGATTTGTGTTGTGTGTTTTAGCTAACTTTTGTTTTGCAGGTGTTAGTTAGATTTCCACTTTTCCTTTTCATGTAAAAATTTGTATAATTAGAATTTTAAATGAATTGTTATGGGGATTAGGATGAGCATTGGTCATAAGATCCCATCTTATGCACCATGTGAAGCCTTGGAGCATCTACCATTCAACCATCCAAAGGAAGGAACCAAAAGAAGAAAGAAAGAAGAAGGAAGAAAAAAGAATGAAGAATGAAGATTGAAGACCCCATAACAATGAATTCCTTGCTTAATTATAATATTCATTTGTAATCCAAGTTGCATAAGGGTAGAGCTCAGCTGCCTAATTTGATATTTTTTGAGTTTGTGTGGTGGTGCCCGACCACAATGACCATTTATTCTTTTTGTGATTAGCTTTATAAATTATTTGATGATTTTCTTAGCTTATTTTATTAAGTAGCATGATTTTTCTAGTTTCTTCATTGCTTTATGTATGGCCTGGATGTGGATTAGGCTCTTTAGAGAAAAATAAATCTTTTAACCAACTTAACTATTTAAATAAAAATTAAACAACTCATAACCTCACTTAAAGCATAGGTTTAAAATCAAGATAAAAGAATTAACAACCCATTAGCTAGATGAGCATTTCTTTATAATATCTTGCACAGATGCATCTTATTTCACTCTTGATTGGAGGGCTTCCACCTTTTCCAAGAGAACTCATCTTAACCTTTGAGAGCCGTGGTGGAAACTCATATCCTCCCTTTTCATTGATTTTGGCCAATAACCTTTTTCTCATGCATTAGTCATAAAAATCCTATTAGAGTCAAGATAATTATCCAAAATGAAATTAAAAAAATGAAATTTGAATTATATTAGATTTAGGGTCATTTGAAGCATGTCCCTCTACATGATCTAATCTATTTAAGGAGTGTGTTTAAGGACTTAGTCTCTTTCTAAATAATAATAGCCTAGCTATCTTGCATAAGCATAATGACTTTCCTACATGTATTTAAAATTGTAGGAGGAGTTAGTTGGCCGCCACCCCCAGGAAATTGTAAGTTCAAGCTGTCGGGTGGTTTGTCCTTTCTTGTACAGGCAAACCAATTACTCATTTTCTCTTTAGATTTAGGTTGTGCTTCCAGCCCTCAAGGAAGCTCCCTAGATTTAGGTTTTGAGGTTGCTTCTCTCCTTTTTGGTTCATAAGCATAATTCTCACCTCTTAAGCATTTATTTAATCTTGTGTTAAGGAATCTTAAGTCTAAAATTCTAATGAAAAATACAACTTAAATAAACTAAATCAATTTCTAAAATATAAAGCCCAACTATAGATGGTTTGAGATGCTCATTAGGTTTCCTAACATTATGAACATCTACTACTTATTTTCCATTTTATCTTCGATAATAAGTCCCTCTTTTGATCAATCCCATTTGATCCCTCAAAAATGAACTAATCGATTAATAGTCCTTCCCTTTTGAAATCTTCAAAGATAATGATCATTTATCTTAATCGAGAGTTTTCCTAAGGGATCCTATCCCTTAGGATGCCTTTGTAGGGAACTTAATGAACCCGGTTTAAAATAAATCATGCTTTACTTTTCCATGTATAGTAGGGGAAGAATCTCTGGTACATATGTAGATCCCTCATCCTTAGGAGTCCTTATTGAGGTGATTGATTCCATTAAAGGGTAGTGATTTCTATCTCTCAAGATAGTATATTATTTCCTTGATGACGTACTCGATCACCTGAAGAAGTACATCTATGGATCTACGAGGCATCGTGAAAAGATGAATTTTTATAGGAGGTGTTCTCTTTCATTTCTCAACAGATTTAAAAGGAGACTCCTATAAAGAATTTATTCACCATAGGAAGCTGATGTGGCGTGCTTTCCATGTGGCGCAATGAGATAGGTTATTTAAGTTGTCATATCCTTGAGTCTGCACAGACGATCTTTCTACGAGTTCGATCTAAGAATCGAGGGGATTCTACGATCCGATATCCATCCATTCCAATCATGCAGAATGGACAAGGTATGATCCTTGTCCTTCGTGAACAATGAGAGACAAATAATGTTCATCACTTCTCATTCATTTCAAGCTCACCTAAGCTCAGATTGGGATCAAAATGATCTCACACCTTCGGAAGGAGTGGGGATGCACATCCAACAGTCAAGATTCCAAGGGTGATAATTTTCTTCAAAAAAACCAACCACATTTTCTTATGGCTATGATTTCAAGCAATTATCTCATTGGATGCTATCACTAGCACTTCCAATGGAGGAGGTAGCTTTGTCTAATGGAGATGAAGTCCTGTTCAAGGAATCAAGCCTTGATTTGAAGTAGTTTACTTGATTGACCAAGCTCCCCTTCAATGGTGATCAGCCTTGATTGAAGTGGTGCTTCCTATGGCTTGGAGACTTGGAAAATGATTTGCTTGAGCTTAATGAGGTCCAAGGATGGTGTGTGCAAGGTTAATTTGATTTTGGTTGAGAATTAGATGAATTGGATTCGGAATTGAACTCCCTTATTTTGGCTTTGAGTAAAACCAAAAATGGGAAATGTGGGGAGCTTGGGAATGGCTTAGAAAAGCTTGGGGAGGCTTTGGTTCAATCTCTTTAGCTCTAAGGAAATGATTTATTCTTGTTTGAATGGAAATGAGGAGGAGTATATCCCCCCCCCCCTCCTTGGATCGGATGATGAGAGGCAAAATTTGCATTTTTGATCAATGCTTAGATTGAAGGCATGGTTTGAGCTGCAAAACACCCCACATGGGTCATTTTGGGTAGTGGAGTGAAGAAGAGTGGATGCCCATGTGCTAGGTGAGTGCATTTGATGATCCGAGTGCTCAATTATGATTGGGGAGGTCAGTTTGGCCTTGCTTAAGTCATGGTTGTCCAAGCTCATTGGGTCATGTTCACCACCTTCATTGGTGTCCATGTGGACCACTAGAAGGATGCCAAGTTGCCTTAAGAAAGAAATGACCAAATTCTAAGTGAATTTGGTCGTAGGATACCCTTTGACCTAAGGGCAAAGTTGTCATTTGGTCAAGAATTTGATTTGACCAGATTTAAAATGATTCAAAAATGGGTTGGGAAAAATTTCAAGTGAATTAGAGTTCATTTGATTCAATTTGGCTCAATCTGAACCATTTAGGTGAAGTTAGGTCAAATCAGGTTAGGTTGACCAATTGGTCAAATTGGGTCATCCATGGGTTAATTCAAGTTCAAATGATCTTTTAGAGCCTATGGTGTCATTGGTTTGGTTCAATTTGGTTTAGATTAGTTTTGGTTCATTTGGGTTCATTTAGGTCAAATGGGTCAAGTTGACCAATTCGGCCCATTTAACCCAATTGAGTTAGGTCACGGGTTGGTTTAGCCTTGGTTGGTCATTTGAAATGTATTGCAAGCTTTAGTTTCAATTAATTTTGGTTTGATTGTGCTGATTTTGGTCAAGTTAAGTTAATGGCTAGGTTGGGTTTAATTGATCAATTGAAGCTTTGATCAAGTTCAACAATCAATTTGGAATGAATTTGACCCATTGATTGCAATCAATTTGGCTTAGATCAAGATTTAATCGATTTTGACTTTTTAGGTCAATTTGGGTCAACTTAGGTCAAGTGGCCAATTTGTCTTGGTTTGGCTCAATTGATGGCTTGATTATGTTCAATCATTGATCATGGATTCATTTAGATAAATGGTTTCAATCAATTTTACTTGTAGTAAATTTTGGCTTGTTTAGGTTTCATTTGGGTAAATATTGACTTGGTCAAAAGCTAGTTTGACTTAGTTTGATGTAGTTTGAGTGATCATTCAAGGATGATTTTGATCACAATGTAAGGCTTGGGTTGGCTTAGCTCAATCCAATTTGGGTTGAATTAGAATTTGGCTCAAAAAGGTCTTTTAGGTTACACTTTGGGTCAAGTGAGCCTAAGTGGGTCAATTGGCTTGATCAAGGGTTGATTCAAGTTTGGTTGAGCTCACATATGGACTTATGATGGAAATATAAATTCAATTATAAGTGATTTAGAGTCAAATGGGTTTTAGTTCATTTGACAATTTCAAGTCAAAAGGATGATCATGGGTTTGACTTTGGCTAGGTGATTGTAAATTATATTTATATTTGGGCATGTGATTGAAGGAGTGATTGTTTGAAGAGAAAATACAAGGTTTGGATTGATTTAAGAATGATTTGGCTAAATCCAAGAAATTGTCTTGAAGGATATAAGTTGGATTTTGGGATAATTTTGGGTTTAGTTTTGGTTATTTGAATTTATGCTTCATTCATATTTATGAATATAAATGAAGATATAAATGTGTTATGAGAAAATCATTTGAGCTTGAAGTGATTTGGATTTGGTTTGAGATAAGTCCATAAGATGAAATCAAAGGTCTTAAGATAGATTTTGGGGTTTGAATTCAATCATGGGTCTCAGTCATTTGATTTGGAAATGATTTATGATTTGGATTTTAGAATTGATTTATGATTTGAGAAAATCAATTGAGTTGGAATTGATTTAAGATTTGATTTGGATTGGTTTGAAGGATGGAAGCAAGGATTAGGTTCAATCTATAGGGTAAGCAAGTCCTCCTAATACCTCTAAGGCATAGCCTATTCATATGGCTAACTCTTCTAAGCCTCTAGGGTTAGGTCATTTGATCACCTAATCACTAGAAGTGTCTTAAGAGTAAAGAACTCTTATTGTCTAGAGGAGTCCTATGTCTAAGATGGAAAGTTGAGAACTCACTCCCAAAGTGAGGTCAATAGTTACATACAACCTTTTAACATGATTGGAAAGAAATAAAGAAGCACAAGAATATAATTTCATTCAATCCAACTAAATTCTAAGGGCAATCATGTTAAACAAGCTCATTTAAAATAAACTAATGTTTCTTAAGCCATTTTTGATTTTTATGTTTGATTTGATTTAATAAATGTAAAAGAGGTTTGTTAATCCTAATCTCATTCCCCATGTGAGTTAATTTGATTTAATGAAAAATAATTAGGTTGATTTTATGGCTTAATTAGATTGAGATATGGATTAAATCAATTAATTAACCCTTACCTACATCACCTTAAGTTAACTAGCTAAATAATGATGAGCCAACATGAAATGAAATCACATAAAAAGTAAATTAGCAATGCTCCTAAGAAATGAAAGGGCCTAATGCAATTGGCTCATAATTAATAGTTAATTAAGCTTAAGGAACTCACTTAATTACTTTTATGGTTTTCTCACATATGTGAGCTAACCATAATTTTATTAGCTCTCTCTTTAGGTTATTGATTACCCAAAGAGCTATCCAAAAGTTAATTAGGAAAACATGTTTAATTAAGTTAATCAAGTTCATTAATTATCTAATTAAATCCTAATTATCCTTAGTCAACAACATGAAATGGACTTATGGAAAGAGACAAAGAAGGAAGTCTAAATCTCAATCCCTAAATCTTTTCAATTAGTTAATTAAAGTTTAGATATGATTTGGGTTTTGATTGATTTAATTAATTAATTGATTAATGAGTTATAATCAATTAATTTTAAAGAGGGAATGAAGAGGACTTAGGGAAAAGATTGGAAGAGGGGGTCCCAATCCATTTCCCTAAGTTTCTCTATTGTTAACACATGTTAATGAGCTTAATTATTAAATTCACTATCCATTTGATTAATTATCATTAATTAAGCTAAAAGAGTAATTAAGGCTTAATAAAATAATTTTCATAATTAACTATCCAATAAATTCTAAGAGAAATAGGGAGGAAAAGGTCATCCCCCTAAACATCTCTGGAAAGTTTATGATTAATTGAATAATTAATCAAAAAGTAATTACTATTTTTTTAGTAAACCTTAATTAAATTAAAATCAATATTTAAAATTAATTAATGATAATTTTCTTGGGTTCTCCTCTCAAATACCTTTAAAATGTGCCCTTATTTATATTTTTTTGAATTTTTCTAAGATTAGTTATGAATTTTAAAAGTTTTAACCTTAAAATTAAATTAATTAAGCCTAATTAACTTCCTAATCCATTATATGCCACATGGCTGCTAATATAGCGTGCTTTCTATATGGCACGACCGATTGGTTATTAAAGTTATCACATTCATTGGCTGACACAAATTATGGCGGATGCATTTTCCCGTAGACCATTCGATCTAAGATCGGATGGCCATGATAGATCTACGATTAAAAAAAAATCAATGGATTCTACGTGTGATTAGATCAGGACCATCCATTCCAATCATGCGAATGGATGGCCCATGATCTATCTCCTATGTGTGACGAATGATGGAGCCCATCCTCCATGGATAGCTCGATCCGAGCTCACCCGAGCTGAGATCCACTCCAAACTCAACCAACACCTTTGCATGAAGATAGGATGGATTCAAATGCAAATTTCCTTCACAAAGTTCCAAACTATTTTAATTCAAGGATCAGTTTTAGTGGCATACCTCATCAAAGCTTGTGACCATGATTCCAACAATTGAGGAACCTTCGTTTGGTAGAAATGAAGCCCAGCCGCATTGAGATTTCAGTCTTGATTGAAGTCCTATCTCTGGCGGCTTGGAAGCTTGGGAAATGATTCATTCTCACTCATCTAGCTCTAAGGATGGTGTGTGCGAAGTTAATTATACTTTGGTGGAGGTTTGAGCAAATGGCAATCAGGTTGAGGCTCCCCTAATTCAATTTTTCATAAAACCTAGAGAGGAGAAGTTGGGGAGGTCAGGAAGCCTTAGAAATGGCTCTGGGATGTGCGTTCTTGGCTGATAGGGTTAAATTAAGTGTCTCTATTGGTTTGAGTTAGAATGAGGGGGGTATACCCCCTTATTCCTTGGAACAGACGTACAGGCTGATTTGGCAATTTTGATCAAATGGCTGTCATGAAGAGTTGATTTGGGCAGGGAATCTTTTTACCTAGTCCCTTGAGTGGAGGAGGGTGTGAGAGTGGCTGCCATGAGAGTAGTGGATGTCCTATGGCTTTCCAAGTGTTCCAATAGAAATGGGGAGGTTATTTCACCTCCCCATGAGTCATGGCCAACCCAACCACCCTTGAGTCAGGTTAATCAGTGTCCTTGGTGCCTAAGTGGACCAATGGATGGGTGCCAAGTGGCCAAGAAAAAGAAATGACCAATCCCCCAAGTGATTTTCCTCATGTGATGCCCTCAACCCAAGGGTATCTTGGTCATTTGTCAATGAATTTGATTTAGGCAAATTTGAAAAGGGTTAAAAGTGGGTTAGCCCAATTTTTAAGTGATTTGGAGTTCATTTATTTTGATTTGGCTTGATTTGACTATTTAGGTCAAATAGGGTTAGGTTCAGCTAAGTTGACCAATTAGTCAAATTGGGTCAAACCAATGGTTGGGTCATGTTGACATGACCATTTGGAGTGTATTGGTGTCATTGGTTTGGTTCATTTTGCTTTGGATTTGATTTTGGCTCTTTTGGATTCATATAGGTCAAATGGGTCAAGTTGACCAATTAGACCAAATTGGCCAAATTATCTTGTGTGGGGTGTTGGTTCAAGTTCAATTAGTTAATTGAAAATGATTGTAGGATTTGGTTTGAATCAATTTGGATTTAATTTAGATTTTGCCCAATTTAACCTTTTAAGTTAATTTGGGCTAGGTTGGGTCGAGTAGACCAATTAGTCAAAATGGGCTCAGTCATAGCTTTGGCCAAGTTCAATAATCAATTTGGAATGAACTTGAGCTATTGGTTGTAATCAATTTGGATCAAATCATGATTTGACCCATTTTAGCTTTTTAGGCTAATTTGGGTCAACTTAGGTCAAATGGCCATTTAGACTTTGTTGGCTCAATTGAGGGTTTGGTCATGTTCAATCATTAATCATGTTTGGGTTGAATCAATGGGTTGAATCAATTTGGTATATGGTGGGTTTTGGCTAGTTTGGGTTTCATTTGGGCTAGAGGTTGACTTGATCAAAGGACCAAGTTGACTTGGTTTGACCTAATTCAAGGTAGTTGATCACCCTAGGATGATTGTTAATCGTGATATGAGGTTTGGATGAGGTTAGTTCAATCCAATTTGGGTTGGATTAGAACATGGCTCAAAAAGAGTCTTTAGGTCACTTTGGGTCAAGTGGACCTAAATGGGTCAATTGGTTTTATTTTGGCTTGATTCAAGTGTAGTTGAACTCACATATGGGCCTAGAATTGAAATATAAATCTAATTGCAATTGATTTGGAGACAAATGGATTTTGGTTCATATGACAATTTCAAGTCAAAATGGGACAACATAGGCTTGACTTGAGTTGATTTAGATTTGGTTTGATAATTGTAGTTTATGTTTATATTTATCTAAATGATTGAATCATGAATAAATCCATGGGTTTTGAATTGATTTTGATATGATTATGACAAATTGAAGAAATTAGCTTAAAAGGATAAGAATAGAAATTTGATTTGGGTTTGATTTTGGCTATTTGGATTTATATTTCATTTATATTTAGGAATATAAATGAACATATAAATGATTCATGAGAAAATTACTTGAGTTTGGAGTGATTTGGAAGTAAATTTGACCAAGTTTAAAGATGTAAGTCAAAAGGGCTTAAGTAGGTAATTGATTAAGTTTGATTTATTTATGGTCATTGGAGGGTGGGTTTCATTTATATTTATGAATATAAATTAAGGAATAATTGATTTATAAAGAAACTAATTAATTTTGGGTTGATTTATATGAGATTTGGCTAAGTCATCAGGTAGATCTATGTGGCTTAAGATGGACTTTGGAATTTGAATTTGGTTTTGGGTTTCAATCATTTGGGGTTGGAATTTGGGTTGGGATTTGATTTGAGATTGAATTGATATTTGACAAAGTAAATTAAATTAGGGTTGATTTGAATTTGGTTAAGGCTAAGTCCATATGATAAAATCAAAAGGGCTTAGGAAGGGTTTTGGAATTTGAATTTGAATTTGACCATGAGTTTCAATCATTTGATTTGGAATTGATTGATGATTTGGATTTGAATTTAAGGTTCGGTTTGAGGAAGGAAGCATGGATTGCATTTAAGGCTATAGGGTAGGCAAGTTTTTCTAAATCCCTAAGGCATGACTTATTCTCATGGCTAATCTTTCTAGGTCTCTAGGTTTAGGTTAAGTATTCACCTAATCACTAGAAGTGTCATAAGATTAAGGATCTCTTAGCATCTACAAGAGTCCTAGATCTATGATGAGAAAGTTGAGAGCTCACTCTAAAAGTGAGGTCAACAAAGGGTGCCCAATAGGTGTGTTGTAACTAACGAGGTGTACCGCACATATTGGTGTTGACCGAGACGATCAGCAACGTCCGAAAGATCACAAGCACAAACAAAAATGATCTACCCCTAAGCCCAAGGTGTAGAAGGAATCAAGATCTTAATGTAATGCAACTCAACTTATACCAAGGGCATAAGAGAGGAAGGAAGGATCCATTAAGAGATCAAGCATGTGAACCTTCCACCAGGAAGCAGGTTTAGATTATCCTTGGAGGATAAACATTTGAGTTGGTCTGATATGATTTGGGGAGAAATGATCCACTGGATTAGGAGTCATAACCCACCGGATGAGTCCATAAACCTTCCAGTAAAGAAGCAAGTTCAGATTATCCATTATGGATAGAGGTTTGATTTGCGCTTTGCTGGGGAGAAATTTGATTTGATTTAATTAGTGGGCATCCACTGGGGATGATAATTTGATTTGGTTGATTGGCTTATGATTTGGGCCTCCACTGAGGAGATGATGTGATTTCTATTTTTAGGGCACATCTGGTGGAGATATGAGCTCAAATATGCTGGGGATAAGGTGGATTTAATTTGGAATCCACTGGAGGAAGGATGGTAATTTGATTAAATGGACCTTATTGGTGTGTGATGGATCTACTAAGAAGGGGCTAGTATCAGCCTTGTCCTGTCTTAGATTTACAAATCTAAAAGGATAATCTAATGGTTGTGGGGTAGAGCTAATCAACCTAAGGAGTTCTTTTCGGTGTGTAATGGTCAAGTCTGGATGAAAGCTTGTAGACTTACAACTTTCTAAACAAGGAACCACTGGGGTGATCTGCTGGTAGCAGAACCAATCAAACTCGACCTAAGGTGACAATTTGGATGAATGTCATTGTGGACTCATATCAACTAAAAATAGTCAAAATTAATTTAATTTTAGATGGACCTTATCGGTGTGTGATGGATCCACTAAGAAGGGGCTAATATCAGCCTAGACCTATCTCAGATTTACAAATCCAAAGGGATAGTCTACTGCCCATTGTGTAGGACTAACTAACCTAAGGGGTGCTTTTTGGTTTGCAATGGTCAAGTCAAAAAGAAAGCTTGTAGACTTACATACTCCTAAATAAGAAACCACTGGGGTGATCTGCTGGTAGCATAACAAATTGAACCTGACCTAAGGTGACTATTTGAGCGAATGTCACTATGGACTCTAATAAACTCAAGAATAGTCAGAATCAACTTAATTTTAGATAGACCATGTTGGTGCAATGGATCCACTAACAAGGGGCTTATATCAGCCTAGACCTCTCTTAGATTTATAAATCTAAATGGATATTCTATCAGCCATCAAGAAGGATTAACCAACCTATGGGTGCTTTTCGGTATGCAATGGTCAAGTCAAGAAGAAAGCTTGTAGACTTACATCCTCCTAAATAAGGAACCACTAGGGTGATCAATTGATAGCACAACAAATTGAAGCAATAATGCAACTGAACGAAGTCAAAAGTTGTCTGAGAGAATGCTTAATAGAATTATATCTCCCAAAGCAAGGAAAACTGAAGTGACCTTTTGGTGGCACAACAAGTCGAATCCGACCTAAGGGTGACTACTGAGAGAGTGCTGACCCAGGGACTTATCTCAACTTAAAAGTAATCATGCAATTTCTATAAGAAATTTTGCTGACACTGCTTTAAAGATAGGATGCCTGCTTGGGAAAAGGTACCACAGGGGGTGTCTAATCCACAAGTGAATATAAATATTTATTTATTTTATATATTTGTGTAGACCCTATTGGTGTGTGGGATGCACTGAGAAGGAGCTTATATCAGCCTAGTCTATCTTAGACTTACTGGACCAAGGAAGAATTTGCATTTCTGCAAGACAAATTCTCCAACCACATGGGTGGCTACTATGAAATGGGGACTGTCCAATCCAAGAGTAACTAGGGTAGTGTCTAGATGGGGTCCCTAAGGACGTGATCTAATTAGAGTGCCCACAGGGGAGGTTCCGTTAAAGGCTTTATCCAGGACCCTGTAAAAAAAAGCTTATAGGTATATGGTGCCCAACTCCGAGAGAAAGCTTGTAGACTTACATCTGCCATGTGTGGTGTATCCCCTAGGTGGGTCACCATTAGCATGATGATAACCAACCAACCTAAGGTGCCCATCAATTTGTGATGATCAATTTGAAGAAAGCTTGTAAACTTACATCCTCACAGACGAAAATGATCTCCGGGATAGTCATTGATGGAACAGATGCTATCCGACCTAGGGCGACTACTAAGCGAGGAGTCTCGTGTAAGGACTAGACCCAGACTTGAAGTAGTCAGGAGAAAAGGAGCCACTATGGGACTTATCCTAAGTCTCAAATATACTCAATCGAGAGTGCATGATGGCTAGTCCAAGAAAGCATGTAGGCTTACATCTTCTTAAACAAAGTCAACATGGGATAGCTTATGGGCTACTTAGTAAGGCCTACCAAGCTAATAAGGCACTCATCAATTTATAATGGTCAAGTTATGAAGAAAACTTGTGGACTTACATCCTCTATATAAGTAACAAATAGGGTGACACACTAGTAAGGTAGTATGTCATCAAAGAGCAACTAATGAGAATGCCACGAGGCTTTCAACATCAAAGATGAGATAAAGATATGTGTTTGTTTTATATGTGGTTGTGTGTAGTTTGTGTTGGTGTTGTGATAACACAAGCTAGGATACCACTTGGATTCCTTACACCTACCCTAAACTTATGGTGGCAGATTCACAAGCAATGATATTTCTAACCAATATGAAGAGATGAAATTTGATATGAAAGAAAATTTATTAATAATTGATTTAAAATAAGATTTATGGATAGTATTTCTTTAGGTAGAGCATTTATTGGAAGTAATGTGTTCTCCATTAAAATTTATAATCTAATAAGATCTTCTTAGTAGGTCTTTTCTATGGTGAAATGGCCATTCCAATTGGATTCAAACTTGCCTCCAATCTTTCGAAGGGCAATAATTGGTCTCCTTAGAACTAAAATAAGCTCTCATACTTGAAAAGCTCTAGGACCAGCTTGTTATGACCTTGAATCATTTTGGCTTTGTATAATTATGGTGATTTTTTATTTTCATCTAATTGAATAAATGAAAATAAAATAAATGCTTGTTGGACACCACGTAGATCCATAGATGTTCTTATTAGGGTGATTGAGTATGACATTGAGGAATGGTGTACTATCTCAAAAGACAGAAGTCACCATCCAACAATGGACCTAATCACCTTAATAAGGAGTCATAAGGACAATGGGTCTTCAAATGTACCAGAGATTCTTCCCCTACTTTACATGGAAAAGTAAAGCAGAGTTTATTATAAGTTGGGTTCATTAAGTTCCCTATGGAGGCAAGCCCCCATAGTTAATTACATCCTAAGGAAAGAGATTCCTTAAGAACACTCTCGATTAAGATAAATGGCTATTATCTCTAAAGATTTCAAAGTTAGGACTATCAATCAATTAGTTATTTTTGAAAGATCAAATGGGATCAAAAGGATGGAGTTATTATCGAAACCAAAGAAGGATAAGTAGGAGATGCTCACGATACTAGTAAACCTAACGATCATCCCAAGCTATCCTATGATATTTAAAGAGGAATTATATGTTTGGGTTGAATTTTTTCTAGAAATCTAGGACTTACAATTCCATGATACAAGATCATGGAAATGCCTAAAAGTGAGGATTTATGCTTGTAGCCCGCAAATGGACATAATAACCTCATCCTAAATCTAGGGAGCTTTGGCGAGGGTCAAAACATGACCTAAATCTAAGGAGAAAATGGGCATATGGTTTACCTCCACAAGAGAGAATAAACCACCCAACTGTTGGACTTACAACCACCTAGAGGTGGCCTCCAACTAACTCCTCCTATGATTTTAAATACATGTTGGCAAGTCTTATACTTTTGCAAGATAGTTAGGTTGTTGTTTATTTAGAAAGGAGACTAAGTCCTTAAACTCACTCCCTAAGAGAATAGATCATGTAGAGCATGAACTCATGACTTAATCTAATGCAAATTTTTTAAGTTTATTTTATTTTTGGACAATTAATTTGACACAAGCTATGGGATTCATATGCCTAATGCATGAGAAATTGGTTACGGACCAAAATCAGCAAGAAGGAAGTGTGTTTCTACCATGGCTCTCAAAGGTTAAGCCATGTTCTCTGGCAAAGGTGGAAGCCCTCCATAAGCAAGAGTGAAGCAAGATGGTTTTATGCATGATGTGGAACATACAACATCCAACTAAAGGGTTGCTAAATCTTTTATTATCTTGATTTATATCCAAAGCTTTAAGTGAGGTTATGAGTTGTTTAATTTTAATTTTGAGTTGATTAACTGGATAGAAAATTTATTTTTCTCTAGGAACCTAATCACATCCATGTCATTCATCAAATAATGAAGAAACTAGGAAAAATATGTCATCTTAATGCACAATCTAAACAAACATTAAATAATTTTATAAAGCTAATGCAAAAGAATAAAAGGTCTTTGTGGTCGGGTTCCACTGCACAAACCCAAAAAGAAATGGTAGCTGAGCTCTACTTTTATACAACTCAGATTATAAATAAATAATTACAATTTAGAAGGAATTTATGTTATGGGGGTCTTCATTCTTCATTTCCTTATTTTTGATTTGCTTCTTTCCTTCCTTCCTTTTGGCTTGGTTGTAATGTGATTGCTCCAAGGACTTCACATGGTACATAAGACATAGTCTTATGACCAATGTTCACCTCCACTTCCCCATAACATTCAATTCAAATCCTAACTGCAAAAATTACATGAAAATGGAAAAAAGTAAATCTAACTAAAACCTATAAGATAGAGATTAGCTAAACACACCACACATCCCAAGCAGTTATATGAATAAATTGGACTTAGCACCCAACACATGAGTAACCAAGTCTACTTGGCCTATTTTGGATCATGCTTAGGGGTATACACAACCTGCACAGTGAAAGCATTTATATTTTTATTACAGCGCCCCTTGAGAACAATCCTTTGTAGAAGACATGATTAGGCTAAGATCGCCCTACCATCCAGTTTAAGCACATACACCCTAACATCAATCTAAAAGTATTACATCATAAAACAAAATTAGCATCAAACCATACATCACGCACTAACATAGAGCTAGAAATGGTGACTTAGCCTAATGTGTATTCCATTTAAGGCTTGTGTGGTATGTCTTAGCTAGGCTTTAAGGGGTTCAACTTAGAGGATGGTTTCATTTTAAGTAATTTAGTTCATTTTTTCAATTTATTTGATGATTTAATTTGGTTTGAATAAACCTACATTTAATTACTAAGTGTTATAAAGAGAAGAAAAGAGAAGATAACTTCTCTTTCATCCCTACCTTGAGTAATTTCTAAGGTAAATTCATTAATGATTTTCTTTTAGAATATTTTATTATGATGTATTTTAATTAACCCTAAGTTTAGTTTTGCTCTAAATAAACATGTTCAATAAGAAAGGCATCTTAGGACTAATTAAGGTGAATTACTAGCACATAACACACAACCATTTATTTTTTCTCAACATGTATATCATGAATATGAATGATCCTAAACATATCTATACATGTAATGCAAAATCTTAGCATACCTTAATGATAAATGCAAAGAGATATGTTGTTTAAGAAAATTTGGATGTTTCATGAATGCGGGATTAAATTAAGTAGAAAAGATGGATTTTTTATCCATTAATCAAATGCACATTTACATGTATGAAAGACATAAGTGAGTACGACGCCATTATTTTCTACACTCGGAGTGTAAGGTATAAGACCTACTTGGGGCTACTTAAAGTCGCAACCCCGGGATGTCCATACTAATATACAACTTTTCTTAAATACATGTGCATGTACAAAAAGAAAGCCAATGGATGAACAATCATGCAAAAGATTTTTGTTTGATTTGGTTATGAAATTTACATGTGTAAATATGAAGATCCTTCTTAAGTCATAACATAGAAAGCCATATAAATAGATTTGAGCAAGTGTTGTGTTTTTTTCAAATGAACTATATACTTTGCAAATCCTATTCAAATCCATGTTAAGAGAAGAGAAGGAAAGTAACTCCAAATACACATCTTATGTTATAATCACATGCAAGCTTATAAGCATTTATAAGTAGCATACCTTCATTTGTAATTTTTGATTTATAAGTTTTGAAAATAGTTTTTTTTATTTAATAGTGATAATAGCCACTCATATTCTTAACTTTTAGCCAAAACATGCAATTTGACATAAAGGAAACATTTTATTTAATTTGATTTTCAAAATATATGAATGCGTGATTTCATATGACATACATCATTTAGCATACTTGGAAAGAAATAAAGTGATGTAAGCATGTAACTTCATTCACCCTAATTAATTCTTAAGACAATCCTATAAGATAAGATTATTCAAAGTGAATCAAAATTCTTTAAAGAGATTTTTATTTTTGAATTTGATTTGACTTAAGAGGTGTGAAAGAGTTTGCTGGTCTAACCTATTTTCCCCATGTGTGAGTTGGTTTAGTTTAATTTTAAGATGATTAGATTGATTTTAAATTTCATTTAGGTTAAGGTGTGAATTAAATCCATTAATTATCCCTTACCTACACCACTTTAAGATAATTATTTAAACAATTGTGAGCCAACATAAGATATGCAACCACATGGAATTTAAATCAGCAATGCACCTTAAGAAAGAAAGGGTTCTAATGCAATTGCTCATAATTATTGATTAATTAAGCTAAAGGGTTTTCATTAAGTACTTTCATAACCTTTCCACACATGTGAGTTGGATTTGATTTCCTTAAACTTACCTTAGGCTTTTGAACACCTAAGGATCTACCCATAAAGAGATTGATTAAGTTTAGATTGGTTTTGAAAATTTTATTAGATTAATTAAGTAGATCATTAGTGGATTAATCCTTAATTGGGTTTGGATTAAGAAAGAAAGGGGGTTTAGGGAATAGCTTAAGGAATATATTCCAAACCCATTCCATAGACCTTCTCTTCACTCAAACATTGTTTAATTATTGCATTTAAGGGATTAAACCACTGTCCACATGCTTAATTATATTTAATTGCAATAAGAGGGTGATTAGGGGTTCACTAATTAATTTCCTAATTAACTCAATAAGAAATTCCAAGGAAATTAGGGGAGGCAAAAGTCATCCCACTAAAAGCGCGAGAAGTTTTGAATTAATTAATAAAATAATTAGAGAGTAATTAGGGTTATTAAGTTTTTAATTAAACCCTAATTAAGGAAAATTTACTATTCAAAATCAATCAAAAATAATTTTATTGGATTCCCCTCTGAATTAAAATTAACTTGAGTTTCCTTTTTTTAAATTTTTCTACATTTAGTTAGGAATTTATGAAGTTTTGTGATTAATAGGTAATTAAACAAGCTAATTATATAATTAATCACATCAGCGCCATGTGGGCTGCTGATGCAGCGTGCGCTTTCCACATGGAGAGATGGGATTAGTTATTTAATTATCACATCATGCACCACATCAACTGGTGGCCCGACGCTCTTTTCCCTAGGCCATCCGATCAAGGATCGGACAAGATTAAACCCATGGTTATAAAGGGATTAAATTAATAGATCTATATGAATTAATTAGGATTGTCCATCCAAAATACATAAGATGGATGGCCCATGATTCATCCCTACCTTTGCTTGCGAGAGGCGGAGACCATCAATCCTCCATGGCTTGATTCAAGCTCACTTGAGCTCAGATTAGGCTGAGATTCAACCCACACCATCTAGAAATAAGGAGAAGAACATCCAGTTGAATTTTGATGGGATTATAATTCCCTTCATAAAGAACCAAGCATTTTTCAAATTAAAGTCAGTTTTGAGTCATACTTCACCGGAGGCTATCACCGGCTTCCAACGGTGGAGGCAACTTCATCTAGTGGAGATGAAGACCCGTTGAAAGTTTCAAGGTTCAATTTGAAGTGAATTCCTCAATTGACCAAAGCTCCTTCAATGGCTTGTAGCTTTGGTCTAGGTCTCCCTTCCCGAGGATTGGATGCTTGGGAAATGCTTTGGGTGAGCTCGACTTGCCTCCTTGGTGGTGCTTGCAAAGTGGATTGAGGTTTGGTCGTGAATTGAGTGAAGTAGAATTTCTTCTCACCTCCCCTATTTCGGCTTTGAAGAAAATTGAGAGAGGGAAATTTGAGAGAGCTTGGAAATGCTTAAAGAAGTTTGTTAATGCTTGCTTTCGGTCCTCTGAGCTCAATGGAATGCAAGAGTCTGGTATGAGTGGAAATGAGGGGGAGTATATCTCCCCCTACTTTGATCACGACCAAAGCTTGCTCTTCCATTTTTGATCAATTACCCGGATTGAATGGGTTGTTTAGGTTGTTAGGAGCTACATGTGATTCAGTTTTGGCAGAGGAGTAGAATGGAGGTGGTGCACATGTGAAATTGACTCATATGTGAATTTGGCCATTCTTTTTCTTAATCAGCATGACACTGGCTAACCAGGTAGGGTATTTTTCTTCACGATGAAAGACATTCTTTGATTTCAAAATAACCCATTGTTCAATTTCTAATGCATGCATCTAGGATCTGTTTGATAGTTGGTCTATGGTTTATGGATTATTACGTTAAAAGAAAATCTGGGCATCTCTTCATAGCTCAATGCAAAGAAATTCTTGAAACTCAATCAATAGCCTAACTAAGTCATTGGTTTCTTCTTTGTTCAGTAAAGAACTGATGTATGTTCGGTGTAGGTCTTCTTCCATCCCGAGGTTGATTTCTTTAAGCTTATCGATTATTGAATGGATTTCTTCTTCAAATTTTGGAGATGCATCTTTGATTTGGAGATCATCTGGATCATCTGAAGTTTCTAAACACACTTCCTTATAAGAGTTAGTGTGGTTTGAGAAGATCCTATCAAATTGATGATTGGTGACACCAAGCGTAAACCATCCTCTCATGGACCCACTGCATCAATCATACCGATCTTGATTATGCATCCTTGCCTTTGTTGTTCCACATCTTCTTGAAGTACTCTGACCTATGCTTAGACCATGTATAAGGAATCAAACCTTTCTTTGCAAGATTAAGAAAACAATGCGAGTACCAATCAAAAGGCAATTTCATTAAATCTTTATATGAACATTAAATCTTTATCTGAATTATCCTCAAGTTCTACATCAGCTTTTGAACTTGAGGATGATGATCCCAATAGGAATCTCTTCGACTTGGTATCCATGCAAGACCTAGGGACTTCCTTAACTACTAAAGCTTCAACTTTTTGAGAAGAAAGTGGGCTAGAACTAAAGTTCTCAACTACTGCCTGATAGTTTTACATAAACCCGATTCAAATATATTCACTTTGCTTGGAGGCCTAGTCTTCATCACTATCTAGCTCAAGTGTCACCTCCAATGAAACCCACTGAGAGGGGTTGGCTGGTATGCTAATCACATGAAACTCATCCTGAGCTGGATTCCAAGTCTATGTGAATAGCAGGGGTACTCCTGTGAACTAGAACATAACCCCTATTGGCTGGTGGCCAACCAAGGGGTCTTCCACCTCTAGAACTACCTCTATGTCTGTCTCTGCCTCTGCCTGGTGGAGGTCGAGTCATCTTACCCATTTGTCCATATGATGGAATGAACTGTGGGTGGAATGTGACATGGAGCTCTACTTCTTTCTTAATGTCCTTTTCTCATTCACTTGTATTTTCTTTCTTCTTTTCTTTTCCTTTTCTTTTCTTTTTTCTTTTTTTTTTTTTTTTCTTTTGTATTTGAGTTTTGACCAAGTTCACCTAGTAGGTCGCATATTCATATATCTCAACCTCTCTAACTAAAGGTGGCTTTTCATCTCCTTTAACATAGTATTCGATTACATCATTTCAAAACTTGATGCACTGATGTAGGGAAGATGGTACAAAACCCTTACAATATTGGATAGCATCGAATTCCTCTGGGCCCTTTGGAATTGATGATCCTCCTCAAGCTTGCGCCAGCGCTTCTCTCACTTGCTACTTGTTGACCTCATTTTTAGGATGAGCTCTCAACACCTCCATCTTAAGCATAGGAGTCCTCTTAGACTTTAAGAGTTCCTTAGTCTTAAGACACATCTAGTGATTAGGTGGACACTATCACCTAAACCTAAAAGACTTAGAAGAGCTAGCCATAAAAATAGGTTATGCCTTAGAGATGTTAGGAAAATCTCCTACCCTTTAGCTTAAACCATTCCTCACTTTCCTTCTTTCAAGTCAAACTCCAAATCAATTCTATTTTATTTTCTAAAATTTAAATCAATTCCATGATTCAATTCCATGATTGAAATCCATGATTGAAACCCATAACCAAAATCCATCAAAAATTCTTAAGTTCAAATTTCCTAAGTCCTTAAGCCTCTCTTAAGGACTTAGCCAAAATCATGATCTAAACCCACTCAAATCTTTACGATTTTCTCATGATATATTTATATTCTCATTTATATTCACATATATTAATGAAATATAAATTTAAATCAATCAAATCAAATTCAAAATTCAAAATCAATTCACTAAATTTTCTTAAGTCTCTTTAATTTTCTATTAAAGGACTTTGCCAAAATCAACTCTAAACCTTGATCAAACCTATTCAAACTCATGGGATTTTCTCAAAATCAATTTATATTCTCATTTATGTTCTTATATATAAATGAAATATAAATATAAATCAATCTAATCAAAGGCAAAAATTAAATTCCAAATTTAAAATGCTTGAAATTCCCTTAAATCCCTTAATTTTTCATTAATGGATTTAACCTAAACTTTGATCAAACCACTTCAAACTCATGGGATTTTCTCAAAATATATTTGTATTCTCACTTATGTTCTCATATATAAATGAAATATGAATATACAATCAATCAATCCAATTAAAAAATTAAATTTCAAATTAAAAATTCTCTTAAATCCTTTAAATTCCCTTTAATGGATTTAACCCAAATCATATTTGAACTCTTTCAAATCCTTGAAATTTTTCATGATCAATTTATATCTTAATTTATATTCACATATATAATTGAAATAAAAATTCAAAGAATCAAAACCAATTTCAAAAATCAAACTCAAATCAAATCAAAATCAAATTTAAACCTTTCAAGTAAAAATCTTGAACTTAGCCAAATCAATTCAAATCAAGCCAAACTCTTGATTTTCTCTCATGGTTCAATCAATCCTACAATCATGAGCTCATATATAAATTCAAACTTCAATCAAACAATCAAAACCCAAACAAAAATCAAACCCAAGGCCCCTTCATATTCTTCCTTTGAATATGAAATTTTCAATTGGATCAAAATCAATTTGACTTCAAATCACTTGTAAATGGATTTATATTTCAATCATAAGTCCATATACAAGATCAATCAACTTCAAATCAAGCTTTAACCAAGCCATTTGACCCACTTAGGCTCACATGACCCAAAGTGACCTAAAGTACCTTATGATCCAACTTTTGATCCTAACCAAATTGAATTGAACCAAACTCATATATCCCTATCATCATGATCAACAATCATCATGGGATGATCAATCAGTCAAATTGGGTCAAACCAAATCAAACCTAAGGGTTGACCAAGTCAACACTTGGCCTAAAATAAAACTTAACATAGCCAAAATTCACCATAGGCCAAATTGATTGAAACCTTGATCTAAGTTCACTCATGACCTATGTTTGAACTTGACCAAGCCAACATTTGAACCTAATGTAGCCCAATTGGCCCACTTGACCCAAGTTGACCCATTTTGACCTAATGGGTCAAAATGTATCAAAACTTGATCTAAGCCAAATTGATTAGAACTAATGGGTCAGTTCCATTCCAAATCACTTGTGGAACTTGACCAAAGCCTCAATAGCCAACTAGACCCAACATAGCCCAATTGACCTTAGACTCAACATGACCTAAAGGGGTCAGGTAGAGCCAAAAATGAACCTAACCCAAATTGATTGGAAAAAAAGAAAGCAATCCCCTCCATATGACTAACCAAACCTAAACCTACCTTTGACCTAACCCGAATAGGTCAAATGGGTCAAATGGGTCAACTTGACCCATTTGACCTAAATGAGTCATATGAGCCAAAACCAAATCTATACCAAATCGAACCAAACCAAGGGCACCAAAACATTTCAAATGGTCATATGAACTTGACCCAACCCTTGGTTTGACTAAATTTGACCTATTGGTCAACTTGACCTAAGTTGACCCATTTTGAACTAAATGGGTCAACATGAGCCAAACCCTATCAAATGGATTCAAAATACATTGAAATTTGGCCTAACCTATTTTCCCAACATATCAAATTGAAAAAATAGTAAAATGACCATTTTACCCCTAAGTGATAGAATAAATTTTGGCCTAGCCCATGGATATTTTGGTCATACACTCATCACAATCACTTTAGGCTCTCTTAAAAGCTCAAGAGGACTTAGTAATGAGTGGTGCACCCAACTCAATGAGTTTGGGTCCACCCATTTGGCCCATGGACCAAACCAGACCCCATTGCTTGAGATTAAAATTTCAAACTCCCCCTAAGCTCAATTGGATGCACATGGGAGTCAGCATTCCACTCTTCTGGCCAAACCGACCATGTGCATTGGTCTAACAACCAAACAACCCATCCCATGGTGTTAATTGGATCAAAATGGCAAGCTCATTGTCGACCATCTGATTTTCATAGGGGGAGATATACTCCTTCTAATCCATTGAAATTTCAATTCATTCATACTCTATTGGAATGTAGGAAGCCTTAGCAACCACCTTTGAGCTTCCCCAAGGTTCCTAGAGAGGATTTAGATTTCTCATTCTTCGATTTTGCATAGTGCAAAATAAGGGTGGTCCATTGAATTCTCAACTTCCTCTACACTCAATCTCCTTTCAATTCCTCTCAGAAACTTGATCTAGGAGCTAAGTTGAGTCTGCCCAATATTTCTCTGAAGTTCTAGGCAAGGGAGAGATTAGTTCAATCAAAGCCGCAAAAGGAATGAAGAGGAGTTGGTCCACCCATTCGTCCACTCAATCTCAAGACCTAAGAACTTCAACAGGGCTTTGTCTCCACTATACGAAGCTACCTCATCGATCCCGAGCACCAGTGATTACCTCCGATGAGGTTAGTGATTTTCTGACCACTTAAGCTAAGAGGTGTTGGTCCTTTGTGAAAGAAATTTCCATTGCATGTGAAATCCACCATTGGATTGGTCGCTCTAGTCCTTTAGATGGTGTGTGTTGAGTCTTAAATGAATCTATGCAAGATTGGGCTCAGATCTCCCCTTGGATTGTGAACAGTTCACATTCATCTTTAGGGAAGAACTCAGCCCATCTCAGTCGTCCATCCGCACATTTTTTGATGGACGGTTGAGATTATTAGGCACATATATATATCTGTTATACGATTTAAAATCATGGGTGTATCCTCAACCATCCCATCGGATGACAAGGATAAAAGCACGCGGTATGTCCCCGATTTGATTTGATACTGACAACGCATGACCTCCACATGTCATGTCGTGAGCCATAGGTTAATTAGAAATTAATAAAATGCTTAATTAATTCAAAAATTACTAAGAAAACTTTAAAAAATATAACACCTTCAAGAAAAATCAGAAAAATATAAGGAAAATTCCATGGATAGATAATTTCATCTAAAATATTTTAAAATCTTTTCAACATATTCTGAATTCTGCTTTTCTTTAAATTTGGATTTCCTTGGGAATGTTAATTAGCTAATTATTTCTTAATTAAGCCACCAATTGATCTCAAATTTTTAAGGATCATTTTAGGGGATAACCTCTGCTTCCCTTAATTTTCTTGAGATTTATTGAGGCATTAATTAGGGAAATTACTATTTCATTCTAGTTACCCCCTTCATGTAATTAAGGGTAATTAAGGTATGATTAGTGGATTTACCCTTGGACTAAGTTTGATTAAGGTCAGATCTAGTGAGCATGGAATAATTTTGGGGTAATTCCCCTAAGCTATTCACTAAATCCACTTTTCTTTCCTTAATCCCTTCTTAATTAAGGGTTAATTCATTAATTATCCATTTAAATAATTTTCAAAAATTTTAAAATTTCAGAACTTAATTAATCTACCTTGGGTAGATGCTTAGGTGTTTAATAGCCTAAGTCTAATTAAGGAAATTAAAACCCCTTTCATAAGTGTGAAGAGGAATTTTAAAAGTACTTAAGTTAAAACCCCTTAGCTTAATTAACTTTTAGTTGCAAGCCAAATTGCATTAGGCATTTTCATTACTAGGTGCATTGAAAATTTAAATACCTTGTGATTTTTAAGTCATCTCATTGGCTCATAATTACTTAGTTAATTTTCTAAGGTGGTGTAGGTACATACCTTAACCTAATCAACACTTAAAAATGGATTTAATTATCTAAAAATTAAACAAAAATACAAAACACATGTGGGAATGGGTTAGTAATAGCAAACTCATCTCACCTTTTCAAAATTAAATTAAACTTCAAATTAAACAAAAAATCATTTTGAAATTCACTTTGATTTATTCTAAATTTTCTCATTCTTTAAGAATGTCTTTAGGATTTAAGTAAAGTGAGTTTATTTGCATGATTACTTTGCTTTAGATCTTTCCTAAAATGTTAAATTGTATGGCATGTGATTCATGCATTCATAATTTCATGTTTCAAAATTTTAAAATAAAATTGTTTACTTTATGTCAAATGTGCATGTGTTGGATAAAGTAAAATATGAATGGATATTATCACTATTTAATCTAAAATATTTTCAAAATACATAAATGAAATGTCAAATCTGAAAGTATGCTATCCTTATACTTTAATTATAAGCTTGCATGTGATAGATTATAAAGTAATGTTTAGTGTAGCCTTTCCTTCCTTTCTTATGTTAGTATAGTTTTGAATATGGGTTGGTAAGATGTAGGGTTCATTTGAAAGAACTCAACACTTACTTAATACAAACCCTATTCATCCCTATGCTCTCACTTAAGAAGGATTGCCCACACTTGCATGAATAAGTTACATAAACAAGAATGAAACTATTAAATAATTTTTGCATATTTTTTTTCCATTTCATTTCTTTTATATGCATGTTAGTACTTAAGGAAAGTGGTATATTAGTTTGGACAACCCCAAGGTTGCAAGGCTTTAAGTAGATCTAAGTAGTTCTTGTACCATACACCTTTGGTTAACAATGTGTTGTACTCACTTATGCCTTTCTTACTTTCATGCATGTATGTGAATTTTGGGATAAGGAAAATCTTTTCTACTTAAGAAAAATCACATACATTTAACTTCTAAATTTTCTTAAATGGATTACTTAGCATGCATCATAAAGTGTGTTAACTATTCTCATTTGCATGTATTGGTATGCTTAGGGTATATCCATATGCATGTTATATATGTTGGGAAAGAATTGAAGTAATGTGTGTTATGTGAATTTTGATTCATTTTTCTTAATCATAAAATATCTTTCTTTTTGAATAGGTTTGTCTAGAGTTTGTCTAAACTTAAGATTGATTAAAAGATGTAATCAAAACATTCACCTAAAAGAAATTAAAATGTGAACCTACCTTAGAAATTACTTAAGGATTAGGGAAGGAAAGAGAAGTTCTCTTCTCTCTCCCTCTCTTCATACTTAGTAATTAATTGTAGGTTTCACTCAAACTAAATTAAAACATGAAATAAAATTATCCAAAAACACAAACAACTTAAATGAAACCCTCCTCTAAGTTGAACATGTCCTTCACATTAAGAAAATTTAAACCTAAAGTCCTAAGCTAAGCATAACACACAAAACTTCAAAGCACACACATTAGCCTAAATCACCACTTCTAGCTTTAGGTTAGGTCGGTGCATGGTTTGATGTTATGTTTAGTTTTGTGATGAATGTTTTAGACTGGATGTTAGGGTGTATGCTTGTAGAATGAATGGTAGGATGTGCTTAGTCTAACTATTCTTTTCTGTAGAAGATTGGGCTAAAGGGGTGCTATCATAAAATAAAAATATAAAGGCTTCTTGCTTACAGGTGCTTACACCCCTTTGCATAATCTAGCACTACCAGATGATGTCACTAGTTCTAGCTACCCCTATCTCGGGCAAGCCATTGATCCTATATACTATTGCATTAGATGACTCTCTTAGCATTTTATTGGCCCAAGCCAATGATGAAGGGGAAAAGAATGCACTCTACTACCTCAGCCGTCATCTAATCCTTATTGAGGCAAACTATCCACCCATTAAAAAGCATTACCTAGCTTTAAACTTTGCATCCCAAAAGTTAATGTATTACATGCTTTATAAGGTGAATTTGATCTTCGTGATCAACCCACTACAATATCTTATGACACAACCGATGTTATCTGGATGGTTGTCATGTTAGTCCATGATTTTATCATAGTTTGATATTACTTTCATACCCCTCCATGCGATGAAAAGATAAGCACTAGTGGATTTCTTAACAGTACACTCACTTCATGCTAACTCCCCGCTTAGTGATGACCTCCCTGTTGAATAAATCATAAACTTAGGGGATATTATCATTCACCGCTGAGAGATGTACTTTGATGGCCTGCCTTCCTCTCAAAGAGGAGAAGAACCATGATCTACTATCCCTGGGAAGGCAGAGGTAGGAATAGTTCTTCTAACTCTGGATCATAATGTGATAAGATTCTCACATCATATGTCCAATCCATGCACCAACAACTAAGTTTGAGGCTTTGATTATTAGTTTGGAGTTAGCAGTTACGCTATGCATCCAGAACATCAACATCTATGGGGATTCTCAATTAGTCATTAATCAAATCATTGGGTCATATAAGATTTAAAGCCTAAACTCCATCACTACATAAGTACACCATAGAGTTATTGGCCCAAATCCCAAAGGTTTCCATTTACAAGATTTCTTGAGGATAGAATGTTATAGTAGATGCTTTAGCCAGGCTCACCAAAGAGTTGGCATGCTCAAAAGATAAGTCCATACCAATAAAGGTCCAAAATAGATAAGTCTTATCCCTTATTGATGTTGAACACATCAAAAATTACTCTCTTGAAGGGGAGGTTGTTGTTGCCAAAAAGGATGAGGAGTTGGATTGGAGGCAACCATTCATGGATTGCCTAAATATAGGCAAACTACCTCAAGAGAAGTCAAAAGCCCATTAGACGAAGCAGAGAGCACTTTCCTATGCTCTCGTGGATGGCACCTTATACCGGTGGTCCTTCGATCATATGTGGTTACATTGCTTAGATAAACACAAAGCCCGTAAGATCATGATCGAGGTATGATTAGGTTTAAGCGGAGCTCATCAATCTGGCCCAAAGATGAAATCTAAGTTCAAGAGGCTAGGATACTACTGGTCATCAATGATCATAGACTGCATGGGTGTAGCTAGGCATGCCACCAATGTCAGGTGCAAGGTGTTGACCCCACCACAACATTCTACACTCTACATTAGCCTCATGGCCATTTGAGTGTTTAGGTACTATTGACCTCATTTTTAGATTGAGCTCTCAACCCCTCCATCTTAAACATAAGACTTCTCTTAGACTTTAATAATTTCTTAATCCTATGACACATCTAGTGATTAGGTGGACACTCGACCTAGCCCTAGAAACTTTAAAAGTTAGCCATAGGAGTAGGTCATGCCTTAGGGGTGTTAGGAAAATCTGCCTACCCTATAGCTTGAACCCCTATCCTTACTTCCTTCCTTCAAGTCAAACTCCAAATCAAACCAACATTAATCCTAAATCAATTCTAGTCTAATTGATTTTCTCCAAACTCAAATCAATGCCATATGATTGAAAACCATGATTGAAATTCCAAATTCCAAATTCCAAATCTTTCCTAAGTCCTTAATTTCCCACTTAAGGACTTAGCCTAAAAAATCATCTTCAAATCAATTCAAACTAATGAGATTTTCTTATAACTCTTTTATATTCTCATTTATATTCACATGTATAAATGAAATATAAATTTAAATCAATCAAACTAAATCTAAAATTCAAATTCAAATCACAAATCTTTCCTAAGTTACTTTAATTTTCTCTTAAGGACTTAGCCTAGATCATGATCAAATCAATTCAAATTCCTAAAATTTTCTTATAACCCATTTATATTCTCATTTATATTCACATATATAAATGAAATATAGATTCAAACAACCAAAACCAATTCTAAAATTCAAACTCAAACTCATTCAAAATCAAACCTAAGCCTTTCAAGTCAAAATCTTGAACTTAGCCAAATCAATCTCAAATCAAGACAAATTCTTGATATTTCTTATGATTCAATCAATCTTACAATCATGAATCCAAACATAAATACAAACTTCAATCACCAAATCAAAACTCAATTCAAAAGTCAATCCAAAATCCATTTCATGTTCACCCTTTGAACTTGAAATTTTTAAATGAATTGAAACCCATTTGACTTCAAACTACTTGCAAATGAATTTATATTTCAATCATAAGTCCATATGTAAGTTCAATCAAACTCAAATCAAGCTTTCACCAAGCCTTTGACCTACTTAGGCTCACTTGACCCAAAGTGACCTAAAGTACCCTTATGAGCCAAATTCTAATCCTAACCGAATTAGACTGAATCAAACTCACCTAAGCCTCTCATCATGATCAACAATCATCATGGGATGATCAATCAATCAAATTAGGCCAAACCAAGTCAAACCTATGGGTTGACCAAGTCATCACTTAGCAAAAATGAAACCCAACAGAGCCAAAATCCATCATATGCCAAATTGATTGAAACCAATGATCCATGTTTATTCATGATCAATGTTTGAACTTGACTAAGTCAACATTTAGGCCTAACCTAGCCCAATTGGCCACTTGACCCAAGTTGACACAACTTGACCTAAAAAGTCAAAATGTGTCAAAACTTGATCTAAGTCAAATTGATTGAAACCAATGGGTCAAATTTATTCTAAATCACTTGTTGAACTTGACCAAAGCCTCAATTGGCCAACTAGACCTAACCTAGCCAAATTGACCTTGAACCCAACTTGACCTAAATGGTCATACTGAGCCAAATTCAAACTTAAGAAAAATTTATTAGAAATAAAGATACTAATCCACTTCATATGACAAATCAAACCTAAACCTACCCATGACCTAGCTCAAATAGGTCAAATGGGTCAAATTGGTCAACTTGGCCCATTTGACCTAAATGAAGTCTTACGAACTAAATTCAAATCTAAACTAAATTGAATCAAACCAAAGCCACCAAAACATTTAAAATGATCATATGAACTTGACCCAACCCCTGGTTTGGCCCAATTTGACCAATTGGTCAACTTGACTCAAGTTGACCCATTTTGACCTAAATGGGTCAACATGAGCCAAACCATACCAAATGAACTCCAAATCCAATGAAACTTGGCCAAACTAATTTTCTCAACATACCAAACATACCCAAATTCAAAAATTAGCCAAATGACTATTTTACCCTAGGCCATAGGGTAAATTTTGGCCAATTCCATTTGAAATTTGGTCGAATCCTCTTCATACCTACTTGATACTCTCCTAGTGGATCAAGTGAACACTACGGAGGGTTGTGTACCCAATCCTATGGGTTTGGGTCAGCCCAACTTGACCAATGGTCAAACCGACCACTCCCCTTGAAATGGACACATGGAAATCATGCCTCCACTTATTTTGAGCACATGGGGGCTCATATTCCAACTTCTCTAGACAAATCAAACTCAAGGATAGTCCTAACAGCCTAACAAACCATTTGAATCAAGGCAATTAGATCAAAATGGAAAGCCTATGCTCAGCCATTCGATTGCCAAAGGGGGAGATATACTCCCCCAAATTCATTTAATCTTCCCCTCTAGCGATTGAAGCTTAGGAACTCAAAGCAAGCCTTAGAGAGTCTAACCAAGCTTCCTAGAAGATTTGAAAACTTCATTTTCAATTTTAGAGTTTGAAAATAGGGCAGATCTATTGAAAAGCCAATTCACTCCATTCTAAAAATCAGTGTAATTCCTTTGCACACTCCATTAATGAGCCTAACCAAGCTTGACCAAGCTCTCTTCTAATTTTTTGAAGAAAGGGGAGATCTAATTCGATCAAGGCCAAGATCAAGGCCAAGATCAAGGCAAGGAGGAGGTGACCCATAGGAGGATTCACTCAACCTCATCCCTTCAAACTTTTAACAAAGCTTCGTCTCAACTAGATGAAGCTTCTAGGGAAACGAGCGTCAGCAATCACCCCCGGCGAGGTATGCCATTTTTCTGAGCTTAAATTCAATATGATTTAGAGCTTTGTGAAAGAAATGTTAATGGCATAGGATCTTGACTTATGTGATATAGGATGCATGTTGATGGTGTGGGTGAATTTTCATCTCAATCTGAGCTCAATCGAGCTCAGCTCAAAGCTTCAAACATGGACGGTGTCCATGGCTCATAAAGAGTGACAAGGATGGATCTCTGGCCATCCATCCATGCATTTTGGATGGAATACCGAGATTAAAATGTGCAATAGATTTATTTTTAATCCTCTGATTCGCAACTTTAATCTCAGTCGTATGATCATTGATCGGATGGCTAAGAAGAAAGCGCGTAGCGCCGAAGCCACGCTGCACAATGATGTGACATTTTAATTAGCAAATCAAGAGGCAATGCATGTAAATTGCATGTCACATCAGCCGCATGCGCAGCACCCGTGGATTAATAATCTGATTAGGGATTTATTTAATTCTTAATTAAACACCTAAGCTTCTAAAATTCAAATCTCAACATAGAAAAATCAAACAAATATGAAATAAATTGCATTAGAAAGATAATTAAACCTAGAATATTCTAAAATTAATTTTAATTAATTTTGGGTAGTTCTGTTCTCTGAATTTGTGTTTTATTAGCAATGCTAATTTTCTTATTACTCCCTAATTAATCCACTGATTCTTCTCAAACTTCTTGGGTGTAATTATTGGGATGACTTCTACCTCTCCTAATTTTCTTGGGATTTATTGATTGCTTAATTAGTAGAATTTCTAGTTCATTATTTAATTACTCCCTTAATATAATTAGACTTAATTAAGGGTATAATTAGTGATTTAACCCTCTGATTGAGTTGATTAAGTTTTAATTAATTGAATGAGAGATTTAGGAAATAATTTTGGGATACTCTCCTTAAGATATTCTTTAAACCCCTTTTATTCCTTAATCTTACCTTGATTAAGGGTTAATTCACTAATTATCTCCTTAATTAATTTCATAAAATTCTAAAACTTTTTAAAACTCAATTAATCCTTCTTGGGTAGATACTTAGCTATTAAAGAGCCTAAGTACAATTAAGGAAATCAAAATTCAACTCATATGTGTGAGGGGTGTTTTGAAATTACTTAAACCCTTAGCTTAATTAATCAATAATTATGAGCCAAATTGCATTAGGCCCTTTCATCCTAGGTGCATTACAAATTTAAACTCCTTGTGTGATTTTATGTCATCTCATTAACTCATAATTATTTGATTAACTATGCTAAGGTGGTAAAGGTAAGGGGTAATTAACAAGCTTAATTCATACCTTAACATAATCAAAATATAAAATGAATCTAGTCATCTAATAATTGAACAAAAATATCAAACACATGTAAGAATGGATTAGGAACAGCAAACTCACCTCATATTTTCCAAATTAAATCAAACTCAAAATAAATAAAAAAATCACATTTAATCAAACATTGATTTGCTTTAAGCTTTCTTATTTCATAAGATTGTCTTTAGGAAATAATTAAGGTGAATGTGTTTACATGCTTTCATTACTTTAGTTCTTTCCTAACAAGCTAAATATGTGTGTCATATGATTTCATACATTCATGCTTTTCAAAAATAAAATTTAAAATGAAAATGTTTCCTTTATGTCAAATTGCATGTTTTGGCTAAAGTAAGAATATGAGTGGTTATTATCATTACTAAATCCAAATTATTTTCAAAAATATATGAATCAATTATAAAAACTGAAGTGTGCTACATATATCTTACTTATAAGCTTGCATGTAATTAAAATATAAGGATGTGCTTAGTGTAGTTTTTCTTCTCCTCTCTTTTGGTATAGTCTTGAATAGGATTTGGCAAGGTGCATAGTTTAATTGAAAAGAACCTAACACTTTCCTAATTCCATCTCTTATTCATTCTATGCTAATACTTAAGAAGGATAACTACAGTTGTACATATAAATTCCATAAACAAAAATAAATCAACCAACATAAACTTTTTGCATCCTTTCTTTTCCATTCATTTCTTTTGTACACATGCTTGTATTTAAGGAAAGTGGTATATTAGTCTGGATAACCCCAGGATTGAGAGGCTTTAAGTAGTCCTAAATAGGTCTTGTACCTTACACCCCTGGTTAATAATGACAGCGTACTCACTTATTCCTTTCATACATTCATATGTGTATGTGAAAATTAGATAAGAAACCCTTTTGCTATTTAATGAAAATCATGCATCATAAACATTCAAACTTTCTTAAATGAACTACTTAGCATGCATCATAAAGTGTGCTAAATAATCCCATTTCTATGAATAGATATGTTTAGGACTCATTCATATGCATGTTATACATGTTGGGAAAGAAATGAAGTGATGTATGTTTTATGAATTTAGTTCATTTTACCTAATATTAAAATGCCTTTTTAATAGGTTTTTTTAGAGTTCACATAAACTTAGGATTAATTAAAATACATAATAAAATATTCACTAAATAAAACTAAAATATGAATCCATTTTAGAAATTACTTATGTTAGGGAAGGAAAGAGAAGTTCTCTTCTCTTTCCCTCTCTTTATAACTTAGTAATTAATTGTAGGATTCACTTGAACCCAATCACAACATAAAATAAAATTATCCCAAAATAATTAAACCACTTAAATAAAACCCTCCTCTAAGTTGAAAATCCTTCACACTTAAAAAATTCTAACTTAAAACCATAGCTAAGCATACCACACAAACCTCTGAAGCACACACATTAGGCTAAGTCACCAGTTCTAGCTTTAGGTTAGAGAGGTGCATGTTTTGATGTTTGCTTTTATTTTGTGATATATGTTTTAGTCTAGATGTTAGGGTGAATGTGCATAGAATAAATGATAGGATAATATACTCTAATCATTATTTTCTGTAGGGGAATGTGCTTAAGGGGCGCTGTAATAATTAAAAATATAAATGCTTTTGCTGTGCAGGTGCTTATACCCCTAAGCATAATCCAATAGGCTAGGTGGACTTAGTCACCCATGTGTGGGGTGATAAGACCAATATACATTCTTGGGATTTGTGTGGTTTGTTTAGCTAATCTTCATTTTGCAGGTGTTAGCTAGATTTACTTTTCCATTTCATGTAATCTTTAGGATTTTAGAATGATTGTTATGGGGATTAGGATGAACATTGGTCATAAGATCTCATCTTATATACCATGTGAAGCCTTTATAGTAACCACCTTCCAACCATCCAAAAGAAAGAACCAAAGAATAAAGAAGAAAAGAAGAATGAAGAAATGAAGTTTCAAGACCCCCATAATAATGAGTTCCTTGCTTAATTGTATTTAATTCATTTGTAATCTAGGTTGAATAAGGGTAGAGCTCGGCTACCCAAATTTATTTTTGGGTTTTTGTGGTGGTGCCCGACCACAAATGGCCTCTTATTCTTTTATGTTAGCTTCATAAATTGATTGATGATTTGTCTAGCTTGTGCATTAAGATGGCATCTTTTCTCTAGTTTCTTTCTTGCTTGATGTATGGCCTGGATGTGGATTAGGCTCTTAGGGAAAAATAAATCTTCTACCAAATTTAACAATTCAAAATTAAAAATAAAGAACTCACAACCTCATCTGAATTGCATTAGATTTAGGTCATTTGAAGCATACCCTTACATGATCTAGTCTCGTTAGGGAGTGAGTTTAAGGACTTAGTCTATTTCAAAATAAATATGATCTAGCTATCTTCATAAAGCATACAATTGCCTACATTAATTTAAAATCATAGGAGGAGTTAGTTGGCGCCACCACTAGCATTGTAAGTCCAAGCATAGGGTGGTTTGTCTCTCTTATAAAAACCAAATACCCATTTTTACTTTAGATATAGGTTGTGCTTTTGGCCCTCGCCAAAGCTCCCTAAATTTAGGTTCTGAGATTGCTTCTCCCCTTTGTGGGCCATAAGCATAATTCCTCATCTCTTAGGCATTTCCTTAATCTTGTGCTATGGAATCATAAGTCCTAAACTTCTAACAAAAAGTCAACTCAAATGAATAATTCAATTTCAAAAATGTAAAGCCCAACCATTGGATAGTTTGAGATGCTCGCTAAGTTTTCTAGCATCATGGGCATCTCCTACATATCTTTCTTTGGCTTCGATAATAACTCTCTCTCTCTCTTTGATCAATCTCATTTGATCTTCCAAAATAAAGTCGATTGACAGTCCTACATATTGAAATCTTTGGAGACAATGATCATTTACCTTAATCTAGAGTATTCCAAGGAATCTCCTTTCTTAGGATGTAATTAACTACGGGGGCTTGCACCTTTAGGGAACTTAACGAACCCAATTTAAAATAAACCCTACTTTACTTTTCCATGTAAAGTAGGGAAGAATCTTTGGTACAAATGCATACCCATTATCCTTAGGAGTCCTTTTTGAGGTGATTAGGTCCATTGTAGGGTGGTGACTTCTATCTTTCGAGATATTACACCTCTCTTCAATGTCATACTCAATCATCACCCTCATATGAACATCTGCGGATCTACATGTTGTCAAAATTGCATAAAAAGGAGATGTATATTTCCACCCTCATTTTATCCTGCATAGAGTGAAGATGGAAGTATATATCTTATTCTTTTAGAAATTCAAAATATTAAAAAATTTTACCACATATTTTTTTGGCGACTTCATTGGGGATGGTTCCTCTCTCCATCTTTGGTAAATGATCATTGTCTCCAACTATTGATAGTGGGTTTTGTACTTTGGTATGAATCCAAGACTATTTTCATTTCATTGGCACTTAGCTTATTTTATTCTTAAGTTAAGCTAGCCAACATCTTTAGGTTTTAGGACCTCACCTTGTGTTGGTCTTAACACCCCCATTGAGTTCTCCAATGGGTAAAAATATAAAGATCTAAATAAAAAGAAAACATTTAAAGACTTCCTCTTTATCATTTCTATGGTGAGGAAAGGTTCATTTTAAAATAATAAAGACAAAATATACCCTCATCAAAAATCATGCTTTTCAAAACACTCTTTCAAAAATGCACTTAATAAAATATTTTACACAAAATTTTCCAAAATCATCTTCATCTAACAATCTTTATGATTGTAATATGTAGATCATCTTCACAAAAATAAAATTCCAATAATCATATTTTCAAAAGCATAAAATTTGGAGATGGGCTTTTCCATTCAATACATCCAAATGTGTTGAATGGACATTACCTCTTCAAGCAAAATCATAACTTTGAACTTCCACCTAATACATCCCACATGTATTAGGTTAGGATTTTCATATTTTCAAAAAGCACATATGAAACCTCTCCATTCAATATACCCACATTTATTGGGTGGAAGTCTCATTTTCAAACAAAATCAAAAAAATCAAAAAGCGCATATGAACCTTTCCATTCAATATACCCATACCTATTGAATGGAAATCTCATTTTCAAACAAAACTAAATTTTTTAAAAGTGCATATGAACATATTCATTCAATATACCCAAATTTATTGAATGAAGATTCCATTCCCAAATAAAAATAACATCTTCTAGAAATCCCACTTAAACATATCCCATACATGATTAAGTTGGAATTTCCTCTTTCAAAAAGCAATAATCACACACAAAGAAAAATTTTCACATTTGCAAAAATAAGATTGACTTCCATTCCTACATTCCCAAATTTGATATATGGAAGTCTTCTTTTCAAAAAAAATCAAAATGTAACAAACTTATTTCTAAATTTCAAAGCACATTTGGAACTTCATTTATCACACTCAAATTTGATAAGTGAAGTCTCCAAACTTGATAAAAAAAATATCAAAACATATTTGGAATTTCAATTTAGCATACCCCATTTGCTAAAGTGAATTCTCCCCTTCTCAAAATCCAAAACAAAAATTTGGAACACCTTTGGAATTTCATTTAGCATGCTCAAATTTGCTAAATGAAATTTCCACTTCACAAAATTTCCAAAAAAAAGCCCTTTTGGAACTTCACTCTTTAGCATACCAAATTTGCTAAAGTGAAGCCTCCATTTTTAAAATAAGACCAAAACATAAACATTTTAAACACATCTTTTGGAATTTCATTTAGCATACTCAAATTTCCTAAGTGAAATTTCCATTTCACAAAATTAAGTGGTACTTCATCTTTAGCATACCATATTTTCTAAAGTGGAGTCTCCACTTTCAATCAAAAATAAATCAAAACCAAAAGGAAATACATTAGGATTTCCTTAGCATACCCAAATTTGCTAAAGATCCTATTTTGCAAAAATCAAAATATCCAAAACAAATGAAACACTTTAGGATTTCCTTAGTATGCTCAAATTTTCTAAGAATCCTATTTTCAAAAAATCTTTCAAAAAAAACACAAAACACACTTGGGTTCTTCACTTAGCATACCTAAATTTTCTAAGTGAGAATTCTAATTTTCAAAATCAACAACAATTCACAAGATACAACAAACAAACAAAAAGAAATAATTATTTTCAAACACTTCACTTAGCATACCCAAATTTTCTAAGTGAATAAATTCCAAAATACCAAATCAAAAACAAAACTAATTGACCATTACTTTAACATACCCAAATTTGTTAAAGGAAAGGGACCTCAAATCAAAATCTAATTTCAAACATGAACCTATGGAATCATCTTTCTAAAAATACTTGAATCCACTTTTCAACATACCCAAATTTGTTGAAGTTGGATTCATATTCAAAAATTCCTCTTTACAACCAAATTTCTAAATCTTCTCTAAATCCATTTGAACCCCACTTAACACTTCCAATATGTTGGATGTGGGTTCAAATTTTAAATTTAAATTCAAGAATCAATAAAATAGAAATATGATCCAAGCTTGTTTCCAACATTGCAGATTTTCAACATCAATCTCAGTTACAGCTACAGTTCAGTTCTTCAATTTTTTAGTTGATTATAAATGGAAAGTTCACAGAAGTTTGTGTTCACTTTCCCCTATGGCATGGACATGACCTTGGATCATGCCAATCTCCCCCAAGCTGAGCACACCCATCTCATCATTTTTGACAAAGGTTTTGAGGGAGTGAGGATCATCTATGAGGGCACTCCCCTCATTATGATGAGTGATGGTCGGTGCCATTCATCCATGATTTGCCTCATTTTGACATCCCCTCATTAAAGGAAAGAATTGGTAGTCCCATCAATTTCAGTAGTGCTAGTGTAGTGATAGTGCCTGCATGCTCCATGGTTTCCCGTCTTTAGGTAGTAGCAACTCATTGGCACCCTTTGGGGTAAGGTCCTCGATCCCGAGATTGCCTCCATAGCCTTTGAGGTTGGGTCTAGTTCTTATTCCACTCACCCTACCAAGACTCAAAGGAGAAATAAAAACCACATGATTAAGCAGTATCATATGCATATTTTTAGAGAGATGGAGGTGCTACGGATCAGTTGTGGAGGAGGTACCCACTCTAACCACCTCATTGGTAACAATGAACCTGTTTCATCCTCTCTAGGCCGAAGAGGATGCTAGGAGGATTCATACTTCACCTCCACTAGTGGTTCAGCACCAGTCCCTAATTAGTCAGAGCAAGAGGTCATATGTCGGCCTTCGATCAGTTTTACACCAGGTTGGCAGATCTTATGGACATTTTGAGTCCATAGCTCAGTTTGATTTGAGATCTATCATTCCCATGTGGGACTATGAGGGCGAGAGAGGCTTGTACGATCATTTAGTAGAGAGAGAGGTTTTGGTAGCGGCCTCGCACTTGATTTTCCGATCGACATGCTACCCTCATCAATCATATAGCATTTTACTTCCAGGGATGATCCATCATAGGAAGAGGGTCCCTATTCTGAGAGAGTTAGTGGTGTCTCCACCACACCACTCTACCACCATCACTGCATCACGCATCTCAGTTCCAGAAAACCATGAAGGCCATATCAGGAGAAGCATACCTGTTGGTGATCTATGGCGAGGATCTATTCCATCTACACCACCTACTATGGTGAGGGCTCAACTTCTACCCAGGTGGTGGTGCAGGAATGTCCACCCCAAGCATAGTGGTGGTCCTTCACACCACCAGTTCAGCAAGACATGGAGATGGTGGCAACTATTGTAGAGGGAGCAGATGATAGCCAATTGCACCGATGATAGTAGAACCTCCTAGGAATGTCACCCTTTTTAGAGTTAGTGATAATCAGGAGTGTGTCTTTTCTAGTGAGTACAGTCCTCATAGGATTGATTCTCCAATAGTAGGGGAGGTCTAGTGCCTCTCAGTATATGACAATGATCACACTGGTCAGCTAAAATAGTTTATTCCCATTCAGATTGATCATTCTCTTGAAGAGATAATGGCACATTATCTTAAAGAAAAGAAGGGAATTCTATGGTATGATTGGTCTGATGAGAAGAAGATTAGCTTTGATCCCAATGAAGATGATTTATTGGGGAGACTTCGTTGGGGTTTCATGGTAGATACTAGGGATCCCTCCGAAGCGGCAATGGAAGGTGATGAGGTTGAGCAAGAAGACACAGCCCAATCAGTCTAGCACCTCCTATATCAATTAAAGTAGAAAGATGAACAAATAGATAGGATGGCGAGGTAGCTTGAGGACTTGTTAGCAGCAATCTCAATACTTCAGAAATAAGCCCCAGCAGTTCATCCTACTAATATTAGTCAACCAGAGTTAGTTCATGTCTTGGACCCAGCCAAGACCTTACCTCCCATTGAGCAAGGTAGGACTAGCATGTATAGGAAGGTAGTGAAATGTACCTCCATACAGAAAAAAGACATCAAATCCATGGTTGAGTAGCAAGTGAAGGAAGCATTGGCTCAAGCTCAGGGAGGATCATCAGTTCTAAAGGGTAGACCCTACCCAGAGAAATTTGATGCAATCTAATATCCTAATGGCTTCGTGCCGCCTTTCTTCAAGAGCTTTGATGGTAACGAAACTCGAGACAACATATTGCACACTTTAGGGCTTGTTGCAATGTCGGAGGCAGCGACGCTTTGTTATTCTGCCTTTTCGTTAGTAGCCTAGCAGGGATAGCTTTTGATTAGTATGTTGAACTTCTCAATGGTTATGTAAAGACATTTGCTGAGTTGGAGCAACACTTTATCAAGAGGTTTGCTGGAGCTCAACAAAGGGTTACCGTTGGTGATCTTGTTGTAGCACAATAACACCTGAGTCCTTTGACTATATTCTGATGGCATAACGAGTATGAAATTGAGTCACATTGTTCGAGCATGCCATTGAGATTCTTTTAAAGAATATCCATGGACCAGTCGCCTTCATGCTTAAGGTCTTCACTATCAAAATATTTGAGAAGCCAATCAACAATGCGGGTAGTCTAAAAGAAGAGGCCAAATAGTAGCCCTTTCAAGACCAGTTGCCTGAAGCAAAGCCATAGAAGGTCTATGAGAAGAAGCCAAGAATAGTGACAGTAGTAGAAAAGGGAAGCAATTAGCTAGAGATTAGTCTGAGAGACCACGACCTCAGTAGCATTCGCTTCCACCTCTTTCACCACCACCGAGGTAGCCCTATCAGCCTCTACAGTAGCCTCCATGGCCAGCACCGCTACCTCCTCAGCCATACCATCAGCAGTAGGGGCACACATACCTGCCGCCAGGTACCTATGATCCACCTACTCTTTTAGATAAGCTTAAAGAACCTTACTCATTTAAGAGGTAGGTAATCTGGAAGATCTTTAAGAATCTCTTAAAGAAGCCTGATTTTTAGCTACCCAAGCCTAAGAGAAGAAAGTGGGAAAAAGCCACGATCCTAACTTTTCCCTACCACCGTATGCTAGGTCATGTTTAGGAGGATTTCTTCACATTTAAGGTCTGGCTTGAACATAGTTTCAGGATTGATGTTGTAGTTATCCCAAAGAAATACTTTGTAGAATAACCATCTAGTTCCATTAGGGTAATCCTTGGGGATACTTGTGATCCTTTAAAAATTAAAGAAGGTTGGGATATTCTTTATCCAAAACCTCTAAAATGATCTTCCATAAGATCAAGAAACTTTTCTTACAAGTGCTTGAGTCAACTCAAACCTCCAACATCAATGAAGGTTTGCAAGTTGTCAATGCCAATGCGGGGAAAAGGGGAGCTCAACAAGAAGAAGATGTGTCACCTGGGATAGCCCAAGAACACAACCATCAATCGAAGTTCAGCCGCCTACCAAGACAGCTACCACATTGGTAACTTCCCCTACTTCAGCTAGTTCTTCTTTTTCTACTAATAGAACTCTTGCATAGGCGGATAAAGGCATCAAATCCCTTACCCCACTTACTTTACTTGATTTCTACTTTGTACCACCTATAAAATTCAAGAAATTGAAGAATAAAGCTAGCTTGAATTACATCTGTGTCACCGATGGGTTGTCTACTTCTTAATGATAACTCTTCAAGTCAACAGAACTATAATAATTCTGATCTTCTTCTTTCTGATTTAAAGTTGGACTTTCCTACTCTGAATGTTATGAGTTCACCTCTTGAGATAGACTTTGAATCATCCAATTTCGAAAGTCCCATAGGAGAAGTTGTAGGTGAGCCTGATGTGGTAGAACCTTCCATTACCCTACCACAAGAGATCACTGAAGTCAACCTCCATACTGAAAAGGTTCTACCTCCTAAGGTAGCACCTCAAGATTGAGGGAAACAAGATGCTCCACCCATGGATATGTGTGTGGAGGATCAGCCCAAGGTGGACTACAATGTCCTCTCTCATCTAAGAAAGTTGCCATCTAAGCTAAGCATATATGATGTCTTTGTCTTATCCAAAGAGATGAGGGAATCACTAATCAAGGCTCTCATTGATCAGATATGCTCAACCGCTATAGTGAGGAGGCACATTACACAAAAGAAGGGGATCAACTTCATAGATGAAGACCTTCTTGGGGACTTGGAGCACAACCGCCCCTACATCATAGTCATGGGCTGATTGATTTTCCGATCTCTCATTGATCTAGGTGCATCAATAAATATTCTAAGTCTAACGACCCTTGCCTATTTGAGGATTTACATCTCCACACTCCGAAGAGATCGGATGATGTTGAGAGGATTCAATGAACAAGGTGAGCGAGCTTTAGGTTCTATAGTGTTACCTTTGGAGATAGCTGACTGGAGGACTGAAGCCAAGTTTTACATCATTGATTCGAATACTTAAAAGAGTTAGTCATAGGAATAGGTCATGCCTTAGGGCTATTAGGAAAATTTTTTTACCCTTAGCTTGAACCATTCCTCACCTTCCTTCCTTCAAGTCAAACTCCAAAATCAATCTTATTTGATTTTTTTTCCAAACTCCAATCAACTCCTTGTGATTGAAATCCATAATTGAAATCCATGACTGAAACCCATGAATGAAATTCCTATGTCCAAATATTTCTTAAGTTCTTAATCTTCTTTTAAGGACTTAAGCCTAAATCATTATCAAACCAATTCAAACTCATGAGATTTTCTCATAATTCATTTATATTCTCATTTATATTCACATATATAAATGAAATATAAATTCAAACCAACCAAACTAAACTCAAAATTCAAAATCAATGCATAAAATTTCCTTAAGTCCTTTAAATTTTCCATCATGGACTTAGCCAAAATCAAATCTAAATCAATTCAAATTCATGTGATTTTCTCATAACTTATTTATGTCTTCATTTATATTCACATATATAAATGAAATATAAATATAAATCAATAAAATCAAATCAAAATTAAATTTCAAATCTAAAATCCTTCTTAACTCCTTAATTTCCCTCTTAAAAGACATAGCCTAGATCATGATCAAATCACTTCAAACCCTTGAAATTTTCTCTTGACCCCTTTATATTATCATTTATATTCACATATATAAATGAAATATAAATTCAAAAAATAAAAACCAATTCCAAAAATCAAACTCAAATCGACTCAAAATTTAACCTAACCCTTTCAAGTCAAAATCATGAATTTAGCCAAATCAACTTCAAATCAAGCCAAACTCTTGATTTTTCTTCATAATTCAATCAACCCTACAATCATGGATCCAAATATAACTACAAACTTCAATCACTTAACCAAAATCTAATTCAAAAAATCAAACCCCAAATCCATTCATATTCTTCCTTTGAATATGAAATTGTCAAATGAATCAAAGCTCATTTGACTTCAAACCACTTGTAAATGGATTTATATTTCAATCATAAGTCCATATACAAGTTCAATCAAACTCAAATCAAGCTTTGACCAAGATATTTGACCCACTTAAGCTCACTTGACCCAAAGTGACCTAAAATACCCTTATGAGCTAAATTCTAATCCTAACCAAATTGGATTGAATCAAACTCACCTATTGCTCTCATCATGATCAACAATCATCATGAGATGATTAATCAATCAAATTGGGTCAACCAAGTAAAACCTAAGGGTTGACCAAGACAACACTTAACCAAAATTAAACCCAATATAGCTAAAATTCACCATAGGCTAAATTGACTGAAACCATTGATCTAAGTTCATTCATGAAATATGTTTAAACTTAACCAAGTCAACATTTGAGCCTAACCTAGCTCAATTGGACACTTGACCCAAGTTGACCCAACTTGACCTAAAGAGTCAAGATGTGTCAAAACTTGATCTAAATCAAATTGATTGAAACCATTGGGTCAAGTTCATTCCAAATCACTTGTTAAACTTGACCAAAGCCTCAATTGGCCAACTAGACCTAACCTAGCCCAATTGACCTTGACCCCAACTTGACCTAAAGGGGTCATGTTGAACAAAATTCAAACTTAACCAAAATTGATTGGAAACAAAGATGCCAATCCACTTCATATGACTAACCAAACCTAAACCTAAAGGAGTCATGTTGTCATAACCTACCCATGACCTAGATAAAATAGGTCAAAGGGGTCAAATTGGTCAACTTGACCCGATTGACCTAAATGAAGTCATATGAGCCAAACTCAAAACTAAACCAAATTGAACCAAACCAAAGCCACCAAGAAATTTCAAATCCTCAATTGATTTAGGTCAAATTGTTGAATTGACCAAAGCCTTAATTGGCCAACTAGACCTAACCTAGCCCAATTGACCTTGACCCCAACTTGACCTAAAGGGGTCAGGTTGAGCCAACTTCAAACTTAACCAAAATTGATTGGAAACAAAGATACCAATCTACTTCATATGACTAACCAAACCTAAACCTAAAGGGGTCATGTAGACATAACCTACCCATGACCTAGATCAAATAGGTCAAATGGTCATATTGGTCAACTTGACCCATTTGACCTAAATGAATTCATATGAGCCAAACTCAAAACTAAACCAAATTGAATCAAACCAAAGCCACTAGGACATTTCAAATGGTCATATGAACTTGACCCAACCCTTGGGTTGACCCAATTTGAACAATTGGTCAACTTGACCCAAGTTGACCCATTTTGACATAAATGGGTCAACATGAGCCAAACCATATCACATGAACTCCAAATCCAATGAAACTTGGCCAAACCCATTTTCTCAACATACCCAACATATTCAAATTCATAAATCAGCCAAATAACCATTCTACCCCTAGTCCATAGAAAAAATTTTAGTCAAATCCATGGGAAATTTGGTCAAGCCCTCTTCATATCTACTTGATACCTTTTTAATAGGTCAAGTAGACTGTATGGAGAGTGGTGCACTCAACCCAATTAGTTTGGGTCAGCCCAAATGGACCCAAGGCCAAAACTAAGCACATGGCTCAAATTGGCCATGTGTGAAACCTCCTTCCACTCAATTTGAAGCACATGGGAGGTTACCAATCCACTCCTTAGCCCAAACAGAGCATGTGCCAACCTCCAATAGCTCAAACAGCCCTTCCAATCTTGGCAATGGATCAAAATGATAAAGAGAGCTTCAGTCATCCGATTGCCATAAGGGGAGATATACCCCCAAATTCACTTCAATTCTATATGCTCAATGTCGATTGAGTGTTAGAGATTCATAGGAAGCATTCTTGAGTGTTCCTAAGCTTCCTGAGGGATTTGGAAATAGCCATTCTCAGTTATTCATGAGAAAATAGAGGAGCTCCATTAATTTCCCAATTTTCAACACACACCAAATCAAGCCAATTACCTTTGCACACTCCACTAGAGATCCAAGTAAAGCTTGCCTAAGCTCTCTATTAAGTTCCAAAGGCAAGGAAAGGCTCACCTAGATCAAAACCACAAAGGAGATAATGAAGGGTTGGTCAATAAAGTAATCTACTCAACCTCAAGAGCTAATTATTTCACCACAAAGGAGATAATGAAGGGCCAGACGAAGCTCCTCTAAGGGAATTGAGCATTGGTGATCACCCTCGTGAGGTATGGCATTTTTTTATCACTAGACTTAAGGTGTGTTGGTATTTTATGAAAGAAATTTTAGTGACATGAAGTTTTAATTATTGGAAGTTTTAATTATTGGATCTGATCTACATTGCTTGATGATGGTGTGTGTAAAATTTTAGCCTAATCTGAGCTCAATCGAGCTCGGATATTGCTTTAGAACATGGACAACCTCCATGGTTCACAAAGCTTGGTAGGGGCCTATCTCTGGTTGTCCATCCATGCATTTTGCATGGACGGTTGATATTAAATGCATGTTTTAAATCTTATTTATCCTTTTAAAATTGCAGGTTAATTCATGGCCATTTGATCTTTGATCGAACGGTAGAACAAAAATTGTGTATCGTCACCGCCACGCATGAGATGTTTAAGTGGTCGCTCCCTTGGCGTGGAAACCGCCCTTGACTCGGTTCGCGCCATGCCATGTGGATTAAGGGATTTAATAAGGTTTTAAATAATTCAAATTAATCCTCTAAGCTTTAAAAATTCATATCTCCTTAAAGAAAAATAAGAAAAATATGAGGTAAATTGACACTAAAAGATAACTCAATCTAAAATATTCTAAAACTTCCTTTAATGTATTTTGAATTGTATCTTTTTTCTAATTTTGCCTTTTATTAGAAATCTTATTTTGCTAATTACTCCCTAATTAACTCATTAATTAATCTCAAACTTCTTGAGTATACTTTTGGGGATGACTTCTACTTCGACTAATTTTTTTTGGATTTATTGGTTGCTTAATTGGGGAAATTGCAAATTCATTTTCTAATCACCCCTTTATGTAATTAAGGATAATTAATGGTTTGATTAGTGTTTTAATCCTTATTGAGGTTGATTAAGGTTTGATCCAATGAATAGGAGGTTTAGGGAATAATTTTGGGTCATTTCCCTAAGCTATTCCTAAACCCCCTTTTTCTTTTCTAATCTTCTTTTAATTAAGGGTTAATTCACTAATTACCCTCTTAATTAATTCCTTCAAATTTCTAAAACATTCTAGAACTTAATTAATCTACTTTGTGCTTAGGTGTTGAGCCTAAGTTCAATTAAGGAAATCAAAACTCAACTCATATGTGTGAGGGGTGTTTTTTATAAGTTAACCATAAATTAAATCATGAGCCAAATTGCATTAGGCCCTTTTTCTTCCTAGTTGAATTAAAAATTTAAATTCCTTGTGAGGTTTTATGACATCTCATTGGCTCATAATTATTTGGTTAACTATGCTAAGGTGGTGTACGTAAGGATTAATTAACATGTATAATTCATACCTTAACCTAATCAAAATATAAAATGAATCTAATCATCAAAAAATTTAACAAAAATATCAAACACATGTGGTAATGGGTTAAAAACAGTAAACTCAATCCACATTTTTGAAATTAAATCAAATTAAAGATCAAATAAAAATCATACTAAATGTTCTGGAGTTAGCCATTACACTATGCATCCAGAGCATCAACATCTATGGGAATTCTCAGCTCTTCATTAACCAAATCGTGGGTCCTACAAGGTTCTAAAGTTTAAGATCCATCATTACCATAAGTATACTATGCAGTTGTTGGCCCAAATCCTAGAGGTGACTATCTATAAGGTTTCTCGAGGAGATAGCACAGTAGCAGATGCATTAGCCAAGCTTACCAAAGAGTTGGCATGTCCAAAAGATGGGTCCAAAATAGACAAGTCTTATCCCTTACTTAATGCTGAACTCATCGAGAAACTCTCTCTTGATGGGGAGGTTGTCATTGCCAAAAAGGATGAGGAGTCAGATTGAAGGTAACCATTCATGGATTATCTAAATAAAGGCAAACTACCTCAAGAGAAGTCACTAGCACATCAGGTTATGTAGAGAGCCCTTTCCTACGCTCTCATGGATGGCACTTTATACTGGTAGTCTTTCAATCATATGTGGCTAGATTACTTAGACAAACACGAAGCTCGTAAGATCATGACTGAGGCACATTCAGGTTTATCTGGAGCGCATCAATCAGGTCCAAAGATAAAGCCAAGATCAAGAGACTAGGATACTACTGGTCATCGATGATCATAGACCATGGACATAGCTAGAAGATGCCATCAATGTTAGGTGCACGGTGTGGTCCTACATCAACCTCTAACATTGGCCTCATGGCCATTTAAGTGTTGGGGCACCGACATTGTGGGTTCGATCGATCTTCCTTCTTCCAAGGGTCATCAATTCACTCTAGCTACCACTGACTACTTTTCTAAGTGGGCGAAGGCAATCCCACTTAGAGAGGTCATAGTTCAACATGTGCTCCAATTTTTTTAGGAACCATATCGTATATAGGTTCGGGGTGCCTCGATGAATTATATCTAATAATGGTGTTGCATTCAATAGCACTAAAATAAATAGCTTTTCTCAGAGACATAGCATATATTAGAGACATTCTACCATCTACTACCTAAAGAAAAATAGTCTAGTAGAAGAATTTAACAAAACTCTCATCCAGATATTGAAGAAGATACTCGATGATAACAAGTGATAGTGGCATGAGCAGCTAGTTGAAGCCTTGTGGGCCTACCGCACCACATATAGAATGTCAACTCAATCTAAACCTTTCTCCTTAGTGTATGGCTTCAAAGCCATTCTACCATTAGAAGTCTAACTACCATCACTAAGGATAGTTGTGGCTAGCAAGATCACTATAGAGCAGAATGCCAAGCTGTGGTTGGAAGATCTCGAAGGTTTGAAGGAGAGATGCCTCCGGGCATGCTAGTACCTCGAGTTGTATAGAGCCAAAATGATTCAGGCTCACAACAAGTTGGTCTGCCCTAGAGCTTTTAAGTAGGAGAGCTTATTTTAATTCTAAGGAGACCAATTATTTCCCGTTGAAAGATGGGAGGCAGGTTTGAACCCACTTGGGAAGGCCCTTTTACCATAGAGAAGGCCTACCAAGGAGGATCTTATAAACTCATAAAGTGTAAAGGAGAGCACCTGATGCTTCCAATCAATGGGCTCTACTTAAAAAAATATTATCCATAAATCTTGTTTGAAAGTAATCATCAATAAATTATTTTTCATATCAAATTACATCTCTCATGTGTTAGAAATATCTTTCGCTTGTGAATCGCCATGATATGTTTATGATAGCTGTAAGAGATCCCAAGCAGTATCCTATCCCTCCACAACACAAACACAAACTACACACAATCCTCTAATACTACTAGGTTAAGTGTAAGAGAACCCAAGATCCATTCTAGTTTGACTAGTACAACTAAGTTAGGTGTAAGAGTACCCGAATGACATCCTTTCTTGGTGGAGTCACAATTACCCATGTGGCACCATTTTATTCATTTCTATGTGTTTAGGGTAGGTGTAAGAAAACCCAAGCGATATCCTATTCCCTCTTTCATAACACAAGTGAACACATATTTTTTATCTTGATCTATTTTGATGTATGAGCAAGCCCCATAGCACTCACTCATTAGTTTCTCTTGGTAGGGCTGATATGCTACCTTATTAGTATGTCACCATAGTGGTCACTTGTCTAGTGGATGTGAGTCCGCATTTTCTTCCTTACTTAATCATTACAAACCAATAAGTTCCTTGTTAGTTTGGTAGGCCTCACTATGCAATTGATATGCTACCCCCATGTTGACTTTGCTTAAGAGGATGTAAACCAACATGCTTTCTTCTTGGATTATCCATCATGCACGACTAGGTCGAGTATATTAGAGGTTTAGGGTAAGTCCCCTAGTAGCTCCTTTCCTCCTAACTACTTTAAGCTTGGATTTAGTCCTTACACAGGACTCTTCGCTTAGTTGTCACCCTAGGTCGGATAGCCCATGTCGAGCCAAGAGATTATCCCAGAGATCAATTCCACTTTAGAGAGATGTAAGCCTACATGCTTTCTTTCTAGATTGATTATTGCAAACTGATGGGCACCTTAAGTTAGTTGGTTATTGCCATGCTGACGGTGACCCACCCTATGGATACATCACTCTTGGTAGATACGAGTCCATACACTTTCTTCTTAAGTTGGCCACCGAATACCTACATGCTTTCTTTTACAATGTTTAGGATAACACCCTTAGCGGCACCTCCCCTGCGGGCACTCTATTTGGATCATGTCCTTAGCACCCCATTTAGACACTACCCAGGTTACTTTTGAATCGGGCAGTCCCCCTTTCATAGTAGGCACCCCTGTGGTTGGAGAATTTGTCCTATTGATATGCAGATTCTCCCTTGGTCTAGTAAATCTGAGATAAGACTAAGCTAATATGAACTCCTTCTCAATCTGGTCTCTCGCAAGCCAACAGAGTCCATGATAACAAATAAATAAAATATATCTTTGACTTTTGGATTAGGAATTCAAGCCCAAAGTGGCCTCTTTTCCAAGCAGGCATCCTATCTTTAAGGCAGTGTCTATAAAACACCCTATAGAAATTATCTGACTACTTTCAAGTTGAGATAAGTCCCCAGGTCGGCACTCTCTCAGTAGTCGCCCTAGGTCGAGTTAGATTTGTTGTGCAAGAAATCGATCACCCCAGTGGTTCCATATGTAGGAGGATGTGAGTCTCGCACTTTCTTCCTAACTTGACCATTGCTCATCAAAAGGCAACCCCTCTGTTGGTTAGCTCTACCCCACAATCGATAAATTATCCCTTTAGATTTGTAAACCTAAGATAGATCTAGGCTGATATTAGCCCCTTCTTAGTGGATCCATCACACACCAATGAAATCCATCAAATTAGAACAATGAAAATAAAATAAATGTAATTCAATCAAATGATATTATCTTGACTACTTTCGAGCTGATATAAGTCCTCCAACGACATTCACTCAGTAGTCTCCTTAGGTCGAAGTTTGATTTGTTGCGCAAGAAATTGATCACCCCATTGGTTCCTTGTGTAGGAAGATATGATTCCCATCACTTTCTTCCTAACTTGTCCATTTCACACTGAAAGTCAACCCCTCAGTTGGTTAGCTCTACCCCATAGCCGGTAGACTATCCCTTTGGATTTGTAAATCTAAGATAGGTCTAGGCTGATATTATCTCCTTCTTAGTGGATCCATCATACACCAATAGGATCCATCAAATTAAAATAAATGAAATTCAATCAAATGATATTATCTTGACTACTTTTGAGCTAATATAAGTCCCCCATCGGCATTCACTCAATAGTCACCTAAGGTCTTGTGCAAGCAATCGATCACCCCAGTGGTTCCTTGTGTGGGAGGATGTGAGTCCCTGCACATTCTTCCTAACTTGACCATTGTATGTCGAAAGGCACCCCTTAGGTTGGTTAGCTCTACCCCACGACTAGTAGACTATCTCTTTAGATTTGTAAATCTAAGATAGGTCTAGGCTGATATTAGTCCCTTCTTAGTGGATCCATCGCACACCAACGAGATCCATCAAATTAAAACAACTAAAATTAAAATAAAATTAATTCAATCAAATGATATTATCTTGACTACTTCTGAGCTGATATAAGTCCCCTAATGGCATTCACTGAGTAGTCACCTTAGGTCAGGTTTGATTTATTGCGCAAGAAATCGATCATCCCAGTGGTTCCTTGTGTAGGAGGATGTGAGTCCTTGCACTTTATTCCTAACTTGACCATTGTACACAGAAAGGCACCCTTTAGGTTGGTTAGCTCTACCCCATAGCATAGATTATCTCTTTGGATTTTGTAAATCTCAGACAGGTCTAAGCTAATTTTGGCCCCTTCTTAGTGGATCTATCGCACACTGATAGGTTCCATCTCATAAAATTCATCTCCTCAAATTTTATCCTCCCTCGATAATCTCGACCCTGCTTCCCATAAGTGGAAAGTTCATTCACCTTATCACCTGTGGATCAGAGCTCATCTCTCTAGTAGATGGGTGCTTAAAACCAATTTATTTTCTCCCTAGTGGACCTTCAAATCATAAATTAATAAATCAAATCAAACTTTCATCCCCCAATGGATACCCCACCAATCAACTCAAATCAAATTTCTCCCCAGTTAGATGCACATCAAATCAAACCTCTATCCCTAGCAAGTTATACATTCTAACCCCAGATACTCTACCTAAATCATATCTTGCATTCAAATCCAACCCCTTATCCCTAGTGGATAACCTAAACTAGCTTCCCTAGTGGAAACTTCATATGCTTGATCCCTTAGTAGATCATTTCTTCCTCTCTTATGCCCTTGACATACGTTGAGTTGCATTGCACTAAGATCTTGATTTCTTTTACACCTCGGGTTTAGGGATAGATCATTTCTATTAGTATTTGTGATCCTTCGGATGTTGTTGATCATCTTGGTCAACACCAATTTGTGTGGTGTGCCTTGTCAGTCACACCACACCTATTGGGCACTCTTTGTTGACCTGGAGTGAGCTCTCAACTTCCTCATCATAAATTTAGACACTAAGGGTTCTTTAGTCTTAAGACACTTCTAGTGATTAGGTGAACACTTAACATAACCTTAGAGACTTAGAAGAGTTATCCATAGAATAGGTTGTGCCATAAGGATTTAGGAGGACTTGCCTACCCTATAACCTAAGCTCAATCCTTGCTTCCTTGCTTGCTTCTTCCAAACCAAACCTCAAATTCAAATCAATTCCAAAATCAAATCCAACTACCAAATGAATGAAACCCATAATTAAATTCAAACTTTGAATCCCATCCTAAGCTCTTTCATTTTATCTCATGGACTTAGCCTTAACCAAATTCAAATCAACCATAATCCAATTGATTTTCTCAATTATCAAATTCAATCTCAAATCAAATTCTAAATCATAAATCAATTCCAAACTCCAAATGATTGAAACCCAAATCAATTCAAATTCCCAATTTTAACCCTTTTAGCCAAATTCTTGAACTTGGCTAAATGATACCCAAATCAATTCAAAACTCATAAATTTCTTCATGATTCAATCATTCCTGCAATCATTGACCTAAATATAAGCATAAATCATCATTATCAAACCAAATCAAGCTAACCCAAGCCCAAGTTAACCATTTTTTATTTGAAATTATCATATGAAACAAAATTCATTTGGCTTCAAACCAATTGCAATTGGATTTATATTTTAATCCTAAGCTCATGTGTGAGTTCAACTAAACTTGAATCAAACCATGATCAAGCCAATTAACCCATTTAGGCTCACTTGACCAAAGTGACAAAAAAGACCTTTTAGGCCAAGTTCTAATTCAACCCAATTTGAATAGAACTAAGCTATCCAAATCTCATAACATGATCAACAATCATCCTAAGTTAATCAATTATCTTGAATTGGGTCAAACTAAGTCAACCTAGCCTATTGACCAAGTCAATACATAGCCCAAATGAAATCCAAACTAGCCAAAATCCACCATAAGCCAAATTGATTGAAACCATTAATTCAAACCAACTCATAATCAATGATTGAACATGACCAAACCTTCACTTGAGCTAAACCAAGCCTAATTGGCTTTTGACCCAAGTTGACCCAAATTGGCCTAAAAAGCCAAAATGGGTCAAAACATGATTTAATCCAAATTGATTGAAACCAATTGCTCAAGTTCATTCTAAATCACTTGTTTAACTTGACCAAAGCCATAATCGAGCCCAAGTTGAACAATTCATCAACTTGACCCAACTTAGCCCAAATTGACCTAAAGGGCCAAATTAGCCAAAATCCAAATTGAATCCAAATTAAACCAAACCAAAGCTGACAATCATTTTCAATTAGCCAATTGAACTTGACTCAACACCTAACCCAACCCTATTTTATCAAATTGGTCAAATTAGTCAACATGACCCATTTGACCTATATGAACACAAATGAATCAAAATAAAATCCAAAGAAAATTGAACCAAACTAATAACACCAACACACTCCAATTGGCATGTGAACTTGACCCAACCCTTGGTTTGACCCAATTTTCCCAATTGGTCAACTTCACCCAACCTAACCTAATTTGACCTAAATAGGTAAAATCAAGCCAAACAAAATCAAATAAAGTCCAAACCACTTAAAATTTGGGCTAACCCACTTTTAACCCATTTCAAATCTACCCAAACCAAACCCATGGCTAATTGACCATTTTTCCCTTGGTTTTAGGGCATCCTATGAGACAAAACACATGCCCATTGTGTCATTTTCTCCTCCTAGCCACTTGGCAACCAATCATAAGTCTACTAGGCACCTTGGACCATGGCTAACCTGACACAAAAGTGGTTGGGTCGATCATGATCCATGGGGAGGTAAAATCACCACCCCATTCCCATTAGAGCTTGCCAAATCGCCAAGGACAAGCACCTCCTCCCTTAGCAACCACTCTCACACCCTCCTCCACTCAAGAGAAGCCAACTCACATGATTCCCTACTCAAATTGAGCTCCCATTGTGACCCCTTGATAAAATTCCAAACCTGTGGTCGCCAAGGAATGAGAGATATACCCCCTCATTCTCACTCAAACTCACACACACACACACACACACACACTTGATTGAACCCTAACAGCCAGAGAGAGGAATCCCAAAGCCATTTCCAAGCTTCCCAAGTTCCCAAACTATCCATTTTTTATTTGCGTGATATCGAAACTAGGGAGCAAACTAATGAATCCCATTTTCCCATTACGAAACTAAAGTGCAATTAACATTGCACACACATTCCTTCGATCAAGAATGAATTCTTTCCTAATCTTCTTGATGGCCGAAGGTTGGAGTTCAATCAAGCCCACTTGCCTTCATCTAGCACCTTGGTATTCCAAGCAAACCACTTTAAATCAAAGCTCGTGTGGCTCAACAAGGCTTCATTTCTTCCAAACAAAGCTTCTTCAATCGTTGGAACTGGTGGTCACAAGCTCTGGTGAGGTATGCCACTAACCTTAAATGAAAAATAGGTTGGTCTTTTCGAAAAGAAATTTTCATGGCATGGGTTTTCCACCATTAGATTTCATTATCTTGCTTTCCCGAAGGTGTGGGAACATTTTTGTCTCCATCCGAGCATGGGTGAGCTCAGATCGAGCGGCCATTGATGGATGGTATCCATCCTTCATCGCTCGGGAAGAGATAGATCATGGACCATCCATCCCGTGTGATTGGGATGAACGGTCCTGATTAAATCACTAGCACCTCTATTTAATCCTTCAAAACCAGGTGTTTGATCGTGGTCATCTGATCTTAAATTGGACAGTCCACGGGGTTACCACGTGTGCTACCATCCGAGTCAGCACTCAGATGTGACAATTTAAATAGTGAATCATGTTGCTCCACATGGCCTGATCGAATTAAGGCTCAAAATAGGGTTAATTAGATTTATTTTTAATCCTGAAACTTCCTAAATTCATAACTAATTCTAGAAAAATTAAAAAAATACAAATTGGTTCATTTTAAAGATATTTTAGAGTAGAATCTGTGAAAATTATTATTGATTGATTTTAAATAGTGAATTTAGCTTAATTAAGTTTAATTAGAAATATAATTAGTCAAAATACTCATAAATTAACCATCCAATTAATATCAAACTTCCTATGTATGTTTATGGGGATGACTTCAACCTCTCCTAATTTTTTGAGATTTTATTGGTTGCTTAATTACAAAAATTAATGAATTAAGCCTTAATCACTTTCTTAATGTAATTAGTGATAATTAAGTAAATGAATAGAAAATTTATTAATTAATCAAGCTTATTAACCTCTGTTAATGATGATGAAGTCTAGGGAAATGGATTGGGACTCGCTCTTCTAATCTTTTCTTTAAATCTTCTCTAATCCCTCTTAAGTAATTAATTAATTAACACCTCTTAATTAATTAATCAACAAAATTAATCAAAATTCAAATCGTACCTGAACCTCAATCAATTAATTGAAAGGATTTAGGTATTGAGACTTAGGCTCTCTTCTTTGCCTCTTTCTTTAAGCCCATTTTATTTTAGTTAAGATTAATTAATGTTTAATTAGTTAATTAATGAACTTAATAAATCCAATTGAATCTATTTCTCTAACTTAATCTTGGGTAGCTCTTTGGGTGTTCAATAACACAAAGTGGGAGATAATGAAATTATGGTTGGCTCACATCTGTGAGAAAATCATAAAAGTAGTTAAGTGGGATCCCTTAAGCTTAATTAACTATTAATCATGAGCTAATTGCATTAGGCCCCTTTTGTTTCTTAGGAGCATTAAAATTTACTTTCCATGTAGTTGCATATCATGTTGGCTCATTATTAATTAGTTAATTAACTTAAGGTGATGTAGAAAGGGTTAATTAATCCATTTAATTCATATCCTAACCTAATTAAATCATAAAATTAATTTAATTACTTTTCATTAAAATAAAATTAACTCACACATTGGTAATGAGATTAGGACCAGCAAACCTCTTTCATATTTCCTAAATCAAATCAAACTCAAAATGAAATGACATTAAAGAAACTTTGATTTATTTTAAGTGGCTTTATTTAGTATGATTGTCCTTATGATTTAATTGGATTTGAATGAAATCACATGCTTGTGTTGTTGTTTTTTTCTTTCCACTCATGTTAAATGTTGCTTTCCATATGTAATCATGCATTCATTTCTTTTAAAATTAATCAAAATAAAATGGTTTATTTTTTGTCTAATTACATGATGATTTGAATTAAATAGGTTTGGCTTTTATCACTACTAAATCAAATGTTATTTTCAAAAGCATATAAATCAATTATTATAAATGAAGTGATGTTAATTACAAATAGCTATAAGCTTGCATGTGTTGATAATATAAGATGTGTAATATAAAGTTCTCTTTCTTTAACTTACATGGATTCATATAGGATTCACAAATGTATAATTAATTTGAAAAGAACACAACATTTGCCTAAATCTTCTTCTATGCATCTCCAAGTTATGATTTAGGAAGAACTTCATATCATATATGTAAATCTCATGACCAAATCAAATATGATTTCTTGTATGATTTCTTATTCTTATGGTTCTTTTTGTACATTCATATTCATTAAAATGTGCTAAGATTTACCTTGCATGTATAGCTATGCTTAGGATTATTCATATGCATGATATACATGATGGAAAGAAATAAATAAACATGTCGTTAACCTGACTTTTGGAGTGAGCTTTCAACTTCTTCATCCTAGGCATAAGGACTCCTCTTAACAATAAGAGTTCCTTAATCTTAAGACACTTCTAGTGATTAGGTGAACACTTAACCTAACCCTAGAGACTTAGAAGAGTTATCCATAGGAACAGGTGCTTTAGGGGTATTAGGAGGACTTGCTACCCTATAGCTTGAACCAAATTCTTGCTTCCCCCTTTCAAGTCAAACTTCAAACTCAAAATGAATCTTAAATCAACTCCAACTCAATTGATTTTCTCAAATCATTAATCAATTCCAAATCAATTCCAACTCAATTGATTTCCTCAAATCATGAACCAATTCTAAATTCAAATCATGAATCAATTCCAAATAACTGAACCCCATGATCAATTCCAAATGCAAAATCTTTCCTAAGGTCTTTTGATTTCATCTTATGGACTTAGCTCAAATCAAATTCAAATCAATCCAAATTCAAAAGATTTTCTCATAACCCATTTATATTCACAAACAAAATAAAATATAAATTCAAATAAGCAAAACAAAATTCAAAACTCAAATCTAAATCCAAATTAAATCCAACTTATACCCTTTCAAGTCAAATCCTTGAACTTAACCAAATCAAATCCAAATCACTCCAAACTCAAAAGATTTTTTCATAAACCATTTTTATTCTCATTTATGTTCACAAATAGAAATATAATATAAATTAAAATAACCAAAACTAAATTCAAAACTCAAGCCCAAATCCAACCAAAATCCTACTTATGCTCTTTCAAGTCAAATTCTTGAACTTAACCAAATCATTCTCAAATCAATCCAAACATTTAGATTTTCTCCTCAAACAATCATTCCTTTAATTGCATGCCCAAATATAAACATAAACTTCAATCATCAAACTAACCCTAATCAAACTCATGTTCATCCTTTGAATTTGAAATTGTCAATTGAATCAAAACCCATTTGACTCTAAATCACTTGTAATTGAATTTATATTTCAATCATAAGTCCATATGTGAGTTCAACCAAACTTTAATCAAGCCTTGAACAAGCCAATTGACCCACTTAGGCTCACTTGACCCAAAGTAACTTAAAACACCTTTTTGAGCCAAATTCTAATCCAACCTGAATTGGATTGAACTAAGCCCATCTAAGCCTCACATTTTGAGAAATAATCATCATAGGATGATCAATCACTCAAATTAGGTTAAACTAAGTCAAACCTAGCCTTTGACCAAGTCAACATTTATCCCAAATGAAATCCAAACTAGCCAAAATCTATCATAGGTTAAATTGATTCAAATCATTGATCTAAACCAATTCATGATCAATGATTGAACATGATTAAGTCATCATTTGAGCTAAACCTTGCCCAATTGGCCACTTGACCTAAGTTGACCCAAGTTGACCTAAAAAGTCAAAATGGGTCAAATCTTGATCTAAGTCAAATTAATTGCAACCACTAGGTCAAATTTATTCTAAATCACTTATTGAACTTGACCAAAGCTTCAATTGGCCAACTAGACCCAACCTAGCCCAATTGACCATGAACCCAACTTGACTTAAAAGGTCAAATTAACTTGAAATCAAACCAAATAAAAATTGATTGAAACTAAAGCTTGAAATACATTTCAAATGACCAATCAAGCCTAAACCAGCCCATGACCTAACCTAATTTGGTCAAATGGGTCAAATGGGTCAAATTGGTCAACATCACTCATTCGACCTAAATGAACCAAAATCAAATATAAATCAAACTGAACCAAACTAATGATACCCATAGGCTCCAAATGATCATTTGAACTTAACCTAACCCATGTTAGACCCAATTTGACCAATTGGTCAACCTAACCAAAATTGAACCAACTTGACCTAAATGGGTCAGATTGAACTAATTCAAACCAAATGAACTCCAAATCACTTGAAATTTGGCCTAGCCCATTTTTCAATCATTTTAAATCTGCCCAAATCAAAATCATGGCCAAATGACCACTTTGCCCTTAGGTCAAAGGGAAACCTATGGCAAAATTCAATTGGAATTTGGTCAATTCTTTCTCTTGGCCACTTGGCATCTTCTTAGTGGTCCATTTGGACACCAAGGAAGGTAGTGAACATGACCCAATGGGTTTGGGTCAGCCATGCCCCAACCCAAGGCCAAACTGACCCCTCTAATGGGAATTCACCGCTTTGATCACCTCATACACTCACCTATCACATGTGCACTCCCTCTCTTCCACTCCCTGCTTAAAATGAACCACATGGAGGGTCTAACAGCCAAAATAAAGCATTCAATCAAGAATTAAAACCTTCTCCAAACTTTTCGAAGCCTTTCCAAGCTTCCTGAATTTCTCTTTCTCGATTTCCTTCAAAGTCAAAATAGGGGAGGTAATTCCAAACTCCAATTCATCCAATTCTCCACCAAACTCAAATTTACTTTGCAAGCACCATCAAGGCACCTCATTGAGCTCAACCAAGGAGTTTCCCAAGTCTCCAAGCCATGGGAAGCCTCACCTTGATCAAGCTCACCACTGAAGAGAAGTTTGGTCAACCAAGCAATTGACTTCAAATCAAAGCTTCATACCTTCAACAGGGCTTCGTCTCTACTAGACAAAGCTACCTCCTCCATTAGAATCTCTGGTGATATCCTCCGGTGAGGTATTGCCCAAAATCAATCCTAAGTAAAAAAATGCTTGATCTTTGTGAAGGGGTAATCCCATTAGATCATAGCTATTGGATCTCTTTCTTGTGCTCCTCCGAAGGTGTGGGGTCAGTTTGAACTCCATCTGAGCTTGGGTGAGCTCAGATCGAGTGATGATCGATGAACGATATCCATCTCTCGCTGCTCGGGAGAAGATAAATATTCACCGTCCATCTCGCATGTTTTGGATGGACGGTTGTGATTTAATGATGCTTAGATCTCTATTTAAACCCTTTAGGACAATCGGATTAATCTTGGTCATCTGATCATTGATCAGACAGCCTAAAGGAAAGCACGTTTCACCACCAGCTGACGTGATGCATGATGTGATAACTTAAATAACCAATCCCATCATGCCACATGGAAAGCACGCTACATCAGCAATCCACATGGCGCCAATGGGATTAGTTAATTAATTAGGTTGTTTTAATTATCCATTAATCATAAAAACTTCATAAAATCATAATTAAATCTAAAAAATTGAAAAAATATAAATGAGGGCTCATTTTAAAAGTATTTCAGAGGGGAATCCAATAAAATTATTTCTAATTGATTTTGAAAAAGTGAATTTTCCTTAATTAGGATTTAAATAAAATTTTAATTACTTTTTTGATTACTTATTAATTAGTTCTAAATTTTCCAAACATATTTAGGAGGAGGACTTCTACCTCCCTTAATTTTCTTGTAATTTACTAATGAGTTAATTTGGGAAATTAATTAATGAACCCCTAATCACCCCCTTTATATAATTAAGAGTAATTAAGCCTATGAATAGTGATTTAATCCCTTAATTGAGATAATTAAACATTGTTTCAGTAAGGAGAAGGTTTATGGAATGGGTTTGGATATTTTCTCTAAGTTATTCCCTAAACCCCTTTCTTCCTTAATCCAAACATAATTAAGGATCAATCCACTAATGATCTACTTAATTAGTCTAATCAAACTTTTAAAAACCAATCTAGAGTTAATCAATCTCTTGTTAGGTAGATTCTTAGGTGTTCAAAAGCCTAAGGTAAGTTTGATAAAATCATATCCAACTCCCATGTGTGGGAAGGTTATGAAAGTACTTAAGGAAAATCCTTTAGCTTAATTAATCAATAATTGTGAGCCAATTGCATTAGGCCCCTTTATTTCTTAGGTGCATTGTTGATTTAAATTTCATGTGGTTGCATATCATATGTTAGCTCATAATTATTTGTTTCATTATGTTAAAGTGGTATAGATAAGGGATAATTAATGGATTTAATTCACACCTTAACCTAAATAAAACATAAAATCAACCTAATTGTTCTAAAATTAAACTAAACCAATTCACACATGCGGGAAATGAGTTAGTACCAGCAAACTCTCTTCACATTTCCTAAGTTAAATCAAATCCAAGAAAAAAAATAAAAATATCTTTAAGGAATTTTGATTCACTTTAAATGATCTTATTTTATAGGATTGTCTTTAGGGATTAATTAGGGAGAATGAAGTCATATGCTTACATCACTTTATTTCTTTCCAAGCATGCTAAATGTTGTTTTCTATATGAAACCATGCACTCTTTTGAAAAATCAATTAAATAAAATATTTTATTTTATGTCAAATTGCATGTATTGGCTAAAGTTAATAATATGAGTGGCTATTAACACTATTAAATTAAAAAAATTACTTTCAAAACTTATAAACTAAATATTATGAATGAAGTGATGCTACTTATAAGTATTTATAAGCTTACATGTGATTATAGCATAAGATGTGTTTTATGTTGTTTTCCTTCTCTTCTCTTAACATGGACTTGTATAGGATTTGCAAAGTGTATAGTTCATTTCAAAAGAACACAACACTTGTTTAAATCTATTCCTATGCACTCCTATGTTCTGACTTAATAAGGATCCTTACATTATACATGTAAATTATACAATCAAAATCAAACAACAATCTTTTGCATGATCCTTCATCCATCTATTTCTTTTTGTATATTTTCATGTATTTAAGAAAAGTGGTATATTAGTCTGGACATCTTGGGGTTGCGAGATTTTAAGTAGCACAAGTAGGTCTTATACCTTACACCCCTAGTGTAGAAAATAATGGTGCCATACTCACTTAAAACTCTTATACATGTGTATGTGTGTGGCCAATAAATAAGAATCATAAATCACATAATCAAATCAAATATAATTTCTTGCATGACTTCTTATCCTTGTGCTTCTTTTTGGTCTATTCATATGCATTTAAGAAAAGTGATATATTAGTCTATACATCCCAGGGCTACAAGGCTTTAAGTAGCCCTAAGTAGGTTTTGTACCTTATGCTCCTGGTGTAAAATAATGGCACATACTCACTTAAAACTCATATACATATGCATGTATGATGTGGCCAATGAATAAGAGTCACAAATAAAGTAAATAAAACACATTATTTGCATGTGTTTTCCTATCTTTATAGTTGTTCATACATCTACATGTATATAAGAAAGTGGTTTATTTCTCTGGACATCCTATACGAGGCTTTAAGTAGCCCTAAGTAGGTCTTATACCTTACGCCCCAAGTGTAGAAAAAAATGGCACTGTACTCACTCAAAACATTTATACATGTGAATATGTGTTTAGCAAATGGATGAAAAACCCCTTTTTCTATTAAAAAGATATGCATTCATAATTCAAAAAAAATGAAATACTTGGATTCTAAGCATACTTCTCTACATTCATCATTAAAATGGGCTAAGATTTACCTTACATGTATAGATATGCTTAGGATTATTCATATACATGATATGCATGATGGAAGAAACAAATGAACATGTGTTATGTGATAGTAATTCACTATAATTAATCTTAAGATGTCTTTCTTATTGAATAGGGTCATTTAAAATGAACCTAAATTTAGGATTAATTAAAACATATTATAAGCCATTCACTAAAAGAAATTAATTAATTAACTTGCTTTAGAAATGACTTAAGGTAGGGATGAAAGAGAGACTCCCTCTCTTTCTTATCTTTATAACACTTAAACATAAAGTGTAAGCCATATGAAATAGAAGGAAAACATTAAATAAAATCATTAAATCACTTAAGACACTTAAAGAGAAATCAACCCTTTATAAAATGAATCCCTCACACTTAGCAAATTATAACTCTAAAGCCTAGTTAGGATATACCACACCAGCTTTAATGCATACATATTAGACTAAGTTATCACTTCTAGATTTATGTTAGGCGATGTATGGTTTGAAGTATGCTTACTTTATGATGTATTATTTTTAGACTAGATGTTAGGGTGTATGTGTGTAGTCTGGATGTTAGGTCAATATTATCCTAATTATGCTTTCTGTAGAGGGTTGTGCTTAAAGGGCCATTAAATAAAATTATAAATACTTTTTGTTATGTGGGTTGCTTAGCCCCTAAGCATAACCCAAGTTAGAGGTGGACTTGGTCACCCATGTGTGGGGTGCTAAGTCCAAATTATTCATATAACTACTTTGGTTGTATGGTGTGTTTAGCTAACATTTATTTTACAGTGTAGCTAGATTTATTTTATTCTTTTAATGTAATTTTGCATTAAGATTAGATGAGCATTGGTTATAAGACTAAGTCTTATGTACCATGTGATGCCTTTGGAGTAACCATATTCCAATCAAGCCAAAAGGAAGACAGAAATGGAGCAAATCAAATGAAGTAAACTAAAGTGAACAAATGAAGAATAAAGAATGAAGAATGAAGACCCTCATAATATTCATCATTTGTAATTATTCTTTTATAATCCAGGTTGTATAAGGATAGGGCTCGGCTACCCACATTTTTTCTCAGATTGTATGGTAGTACCCGACCGCATCTGCTTTTTGATCTTTTGCGATAGCTTTATAAAATTATTTGATATTTTGTTTAGCTTGTACATTAGAAAAAGCATGTCTTTTCATAGTTTATTTATGATTTGTGATTGTTGTATGGCCTGGATGTGCTTAGGCTCTTAGGATAAAAATAAATTTTATATCCCACTAACCAACTCATAACGAAACTTGTAAAATAATTCATAACCTCACCTAAAGCTTAGGTTGTAAACCAACATAATAAAATATTTAGCAACCCCTTAGCTGGATGTTGTATGTTTAACAGCACGCATATCATCTGAATTCACTCATAATTACAGAGGTCTTCCATCTGTGCTAAATAGAATGGGCTTAACCTTTTAAAGCCTATGATGGAAGAACACCTCTTTCTCACTTGATTTGGCCCATAATTAACTTTTCATGCATTTAGGCATACAATATCCCATAGCCTGTATCAAAATAAATTGTCCAAAATCAAATAAAACTTGATAAAAATTTACATTAGATTTAACTCATTATTCAAATCCCTTCATGCTCTAGTCTCTTAGGGAGTGAGTTTAAGGACTTAGTTTCTTTTCTAAATAATAACAACCTAACCATCTTGCAAAGGCATAAGACTTGCCTACATAGATTTAAAGCGTAGAAGGAGTTAGCTAGCTGCCACTGCAGACTGTTATAAGTCCAACAATTGGATGGTTTATCTTTTCTTATGGAGGTAAACCATAGACCCACTTTTGTCTTAGATTTAGGTCGTGCTTTGGCCTTCACCAAAGCTCTCAAGATTTAGGATCTGAGGTTGTCATTTACTTTTGAACTAAGGTATAAATCCTCACCTCTTAAGCATTTTCACAAACTTGTATTGTAGAATTATAAGTCCTAGATTTCTAATAAAATTGCAACTCAAATAAATAAATCCACAATTTCAAAAATGTAAAGCCAAACCATAGGATAGATTGGAGTGCTCACTAGGCTTCCTAAAATCATGAGCACTCCCTACTCATCTTCTTTGATTTCAATAATAACTCTTCCCTTTTGATCTCTCCCACTTGATTTTCCAAAATATAACTAATTTATTGATAATCTTATCTTTGAATTCTTTGGAAACAACAATCGCCAACTTTAATCGAGAGTATTCTTAAGGGATTCATTTTCCTTAAGATGTAATTAACTATGGGGGCTGCCCCCATAGGGAACTTTATTACCCAGTTTAAATAAACCCTATTTTATTCATACATGTAAAGTAGGGAAAAAATCTCTGGTATATTCAAAGACCCATCATGCTTTAGGAGTCCTTATTATATGATTAGGTCCATTATAGAGTAGTCACTTCTATCTTTTGAGATAGTACACTATTCCTCAATGTTGTACATAATCACCTCAATAAGTATACCCTCAGATCTGCATGGTGTCCCCCCCCCCCCAATAAAATAAACCTTCGAATATAAACACCACACCTATATTCTTGAAGAATTTGAACCCATTTTGCATGATGAAAACTAAGTTTCTTTTGGTGTTCAGATATTTAAGCACCTCATGATCAGAATAAAATATAAATTCTCATGAAAGAAGATAATGTTGTCAATAACATAAAGTTTGAATGATAGCATAAAGCTCGCGATCATATGTAGAATATTGTTGATGCACTTCATTTACTTTTTCACTAAAGAATGCAATAGGATGACATTCTTGTTTAAGAATAGCTCTAATACTAACTCTAGAAGGATCACATGACACCTCAAATACTTTATCAAAATTTGGCAGTTTCAATATCAGAGGGCTTGTTAAAAGTTCTTTAATTTTAGAGAAGGCATCAGCAGCTACCTTTTTCAAATAAAGTCTCCCATTTTAAGAAATTGAGTTATTGGGGACATAATAGTGCCAAATCCATAAATAAACCTTCGATAAATGTGGCTAACCCATGAAAACCATACATCATGAATTATAGTTGAGTAGGCCATTCTTGAATAACCTTAATTTTTTCAAGGTAGAGATAATAAAGATAATGAATCTCATCAAGATATCATAAATGAGCATTTTTTTAAGTGAACATATCGTCTTTCTTTACAAAGCACTTCAAAACTTATTGTACATGATTCTCATGATCTCTTTTAGTTTGATTAAAAATTAAAATATCATCAATGTACATAATTAAAATGTTTCCAATGAAAGGGCGTAAGATATAAGTCATCACTCATATAAATATGCTTGGATCATTAGTTAATCCAAAAGGCATTACAAGCCATTCATGCAGACTATCTTTTGTCTTAAAGGTTGTTTTCCATTCATCTCCTTCTCTCATACAAATTTGATGATATCCACTTCTAAGATCAATTTTAGAGAAAGTTATAGATCCAGCCATCATATCTAGCATGTCATCAAGTCTAGGTATGGAGAACCTATACTTATTACTGATTTTTTTATAGCACGACTATCTACACACATATGCCAAGTACCATCTTTCTTTGGGGTAAGAAGAACAGGCCTGTGCATGGAGATAAACTTTCCCTGATAAAATATTTTGCTAATAAATCATCACCTTGTCACTTTAGCTCCGCATATTCATTTGGGTTCATACGATAATGTGGAAAATTTGAGAGTGATGATCCAAGAACTAGCTCTATGGCATATTGGATACTTCTTAATGGGGGAAGCTCACTATGAAGTTCTTCAAGACAAATATCTTGATATTCCAATAAAAGTTATTATACTTCAAATAAAAATGATTCAACATATGGTTGATTTTTAGAGGTTATGAACTAATGCAAAAATGAAATTCCCATTAATCTCCTATTGAAATTGATGTTTATTTATAATTTGTAGGGATTTCTTTTCTATAGGAAAGAAAAAATTTGGGGTTGAAGTGGAGTGGCCTCTTTAGGCTTAGCTGGATTTAACACAATTCTCTTACCTTGAAAATTAAAAGCATATGTATTAGATTGGCCATAATTTGTGACATTCATATCAAAAATCCAAGGTCTACCTAGGAGTATATGAGCAACATCCATTGGAAGAACATCACACCAAATTTTATCGCTACATTCTTCTAATTGAATGGGTACAAGACATCATTGAGATATAGAGATAGAGGTCTTATCTACACAAGTAACTTTATAAGATTATGGGTGAGTCTCTAAGGTGAGCCTCATCCTAGCTAAAGTAGTGGGAGCAATAACATTTATATAATTTCCTATTGGTTAATTTACACATCTTTTCACCATTCTTAGAATAAGTGTGGAAAATTAATATGCGCCTCCAATCAATATTAGCTCATGGGGTAGCTAACACACAACGCATAACAAGTATATAAGACTCATCTAATGCTTCTTCTACATCACTAGCCTCTTCACAAGGGTCAAATTGTAATTTAATTATCATTATCTCTATTTTATTGATCTTCATTTTCATGATCTAAGTATAAGTTTCGATGAGGACAAGTACATGCACAATGACCAATTTTACCACATGAAAAATAAGTAATGCTAGAAGTCTTAGAACTAGATGTTCCCACTAAACCTTTTCTTTTTGTTTCACTAGGTCCTTTAGGAACCGTTAAGATAGGAGGAGTAACGCGTGATTGAGAGTTATTTTTAGATAAAGTTGTGAATCACTTATAAGATTGTGATCTAAGATATTGTTCAATTTGAGTCGCCACTCGAAATGCATCCTCAAGAGAATAAATATCTCAGGTTATTATTTCATTATGAATATCAGTTTGTAATCCAGATCTAAATCTAAAGATTGTGGTGCGATGATCTTCCCTAACATCAAAATGGGTCATCAATTCATCAAATCGTGCCATATACTCAACATCAGTCAAAGATCCTTGTTTAAGCATAGTCATTTTCTCCATAAGTTGATCATGAAAATTTAATGGTACATATTTTTGCTTTAAAATTTCTTTCATCTCATCCCAAAAAAGCAATAGGAGGTTGTCCTAATTATTAAAATTTTCATGTGAGATTAATCCAATAAGTCTTAGCATGGCTAGTTAGTTTCATGCAGGCAAAATGAACTTGTCTTTCTTCTGACATGGGCATCCAATCAAAATATTGGTCCATATTTACTAACCAATCTAAGAATATTTTTGGATCAAGTCAACCATCAAAAGTAGGTGGACCAATTTTAACCCTATGAATAACATCATCGTCAGGTTCTCTAAGTGTACATCGAGGGGCAACAAAACAAGATAATAGCTCTTCATAATGTCGAGGATAATGCTCATGAGGAGTTCGATGAGCATAACCTTCATCTCGCCATAATTAGCTTCTTATTCGATGAGGTGGGTGAGGAAGTACCTCATCAAACTCGACATATTCATTAAAGTTGTTCTTAAGGCAATAGCGAGGTCTAATAGGAGAATGTGGATGAGGAGGGAGAGAAAGAGAAACGGGGTCGGCAGGATGACCTTCCCTCTCTTCAAGTTCTGTTTTAGGATTGGGTTAGTTTCTGGCAAATGTGTTGTAAGCCTACCAACCTTCTATTTTAAGGCTTCAAATCTTTTTTGGAATTTCTTATAGGTTTATGGTTCATAAGGGTAAACTTTTCTATTTTTTTTCCTACTAAAAATTTGTAGGAATCATGTTTCTCATCTAAAGATTGATCCTGATATCTAAGACCACTACAAGTTGGCATGATGATATTATATTAAAAAAATTTGATATAAATAAATATTTACTTTTTTATATTTTTTTAAATATGCAATGTAATGAAATCAAATACATGATTAAAGAAATAAGTAAATGTCAAATGCCTTGATTAAATAATAATTTTTTGTATATTTTTTTAAACAATGGATTACAAAATTACTCTAATACAAAAATAAAATTCAATGTCAAACAAGATGTTCCCAAAGAAACATACTTGCTCTGATACCAAATATGATGTAGGATGAGAGTGATTTTTATGATATGAAGTTTATTACACCGATAATTCTTAAATCCTCACATAAGAGTAATGATAAATGCAAACTACTATTGAGCACATTCACAATATTATGAGTTTACTGAAGTTAAAAGGATTATAACTAAAGTTATATTAACCACACTTGAGATCTAAATCTTATAAGTGCAAAGAAATAACTGAAAAGTTATGAACAATCTAACCTATAGCAGATTTAAAATAACCAGTAGTGAAGCGAGGATAAGTTGAAGTTGACCTCTAAAAATAGTCCATCATTTTGGAGATTGTTCCTTCCTTAAAAGTCCTTCTCTAAGGGTTGTGAGCTTACACACTCAAGTCGTTCGTCACTCAGGAGGAAGGCACACAAAAGAATAGTAAAAGAAATTTAAGAAGAAAACTTTTATTCCAAATCTAAGTGCCAAGCATTACAAGAGCCTCCCTATTTATAGGATTGGAAGAGAGGGTTAAGAATACTCAAACTTAACTCCAAACTCAAACCTAACACCAACATAACTACACCTACCACCACCTGCTACCAAACCTACCACTCCTTCCATACCTATCTAAAATATCATACCTACTACTATTAATCATGGGCCATGACATGAGAATAGCCCAATACATATAAGCCCAAAACATATATAAAATATAAAAGCCCAATAATACATAACAAACAATATAACAAAAGGCCCAATACATAGATTTAAGCTTTATGATGATGAAATTGATGATGATGATGATGATGCCCTGCATCAGTAAGTCTACACACCTTCTTCTTAGATTGATCGTCGCACACCGACGGGCACCATAGGTTGGTTGGTCTGTGCTATGCTGATAGTGACCCACTCGATGGATACACCACTCATGGTAGATCTAAGTTTGTTACGCTTCACCTTGGGTTGGCAACTATATACCTACAGGCTTTCTTTTGGATCACTCTATTTACAGGGTCTAGGATAACTCCCCTAGCGGCACCTACCCTATGTGTACTCTATTTGGATCACATCCTTTGAGACCCCATTTAGACACTACCAAGGATACTCTTAGATTGGACAGTCCCCCTTTCTTAGTAACCACCCATATGGTTGGAGAATTCTCCTTGCAGATATGCAGATTCTCCCTTGGTCTAGTAAATATGAGATAGGACAAGGCTAATATATCACCTTCTCAGTGTAGTCCCTCGCACACAAACAGGGTCCACACAAACATATAAATAATATATATATATTCACTTATCGATTAGGACAATGCCCCTAGTGGAACCTTTCCCAAGCAGGCATCCTATCTTTAGGGCAATGTCATCAAAATTCCTTATAGGAATTGCATGACTATTCCTGAGTTGAGATAAGTCCCCAGCGGCACTCTTTCAGTAGTCACCCTTAAGTTAAGTTTGACTTGTTGTGCCACCAATAGGTCACCTCAACAGTCATCCTTGCTTTGGAAGATGTAAGTCTGTTACGCATTCTTTCAAACACGACCATTGCACATCGACGAGCAGCCCTAGGTCGAGTTTGATTTGTTGTGCTACCAACAGGTCACCTCAGTGACTCTTCCCTACTTTGAAAGATGTAAGTTTACATGCTTTATTTTTAGCACAACCGTTGCACACCAAAAGGAACCCTTAAGGTTGGATAGTCCTACCCTTTGGCTGGTAAACCACCCCTTTGGATCGAAAAATCTTAGATAGGCCTAGGCTGAATTTCCCCTTCTTAGTGTTGTCCATCACACATCAATGGGATCCATCAAATAAAATCAAAATGAAAATGAACCAAATCAAATTAAAACAAATCAAATGAAATTAATCATGACTACTTTTGAGGTGACATAAGTCCCCAGTGGCATTCACTCAGTAGCCGCCTTAAGTCGGGTTTGATTTGTTGCACCATCAATAGATCACCCCAATAGTTGTTCCTCACTTTTGAAGATGTAAGTCTAATATGCTTTCTTCCTAGCACAGTCGTTGCACACCGATTGGCAACCCTTTAAGTTGGATTGCCCTACCTTATGGCAGGTAGACTGCCCCTTTAGATTGATAAATCTAAGATAGGCCAAAATCCCCATGGCTCCCTCTTAGTGAATCCATCACACACCAACATATCTCATCAAATAAAAATAAGTCATATTAATCATCAGGACTACTCTTGAGTTGAGTTAAGATCCTCAGTGGCACTCACTCAATAGTCACCTTAGGTCGGGTTTGATTTATTGTGCATCCAACAGATCACCCTAGCAGTTGTTCCCTATTTTGGAAGATGTAAGTCTACTACACTTTCTTTCTAGCACAGCCATTGCATAACCAAAAGGAAACCCTTAGGTTAGATAGCCCTACCTTATGGCTGGTAGACTACCCCTATAGATTTGTAAATCTAAAATAGGCCTAAGTCCTCGTGGCTCCTTCTTAGTGGATCCATCGCACAACGATAGGGTCCATCAAATCAAAATAGATTATACTAATCATCAGGACTACTCTTAATTTATGGTAAGATCCCTAGAAGCACTCACTTAGTAGGCACCTTAGGTTGGGTTTGATTTATTGCGCATCCAACAGATCACCCCAATGATTATTTTGCTACTTTGGAAGATGTATGTCTGCTATGCTTTTTTTCAAGCATGACTATTACACACTAAAAGAAAACCTTTAGGTTGGATAGCCCTACCTTATGGCGAGTAGACTACCCCTTTGGATTTGCAAATCTAAGATAAGCTAAGGCCCCCGTGGCTCCTTCTTAGTAGATCCATCGCACACTGATTGGATCTATAAATCAAATCAAAATTAAAATCAAAAAAATTCATTTAAGCACATATCCCCAGTGGATAGGCCCTTAGACAAATCAAATTCAAAACCAATCTCCCTAGTGGTTTCAAATCAAATATAACAAATCAAATTCAAAACAAATCTCCCCAGTGAAGTCAAATCACACTCTTCTCTCAATGGAGCCCAAATTAAAATAAACCAAATCAATCTCCCCCAGTGGAGCCAAATTAAAATCTAAATCAAATAAATTCAACCAGGCTTATATCCTTAGCGGATATGCCTCTAAATCAAACATCAAACCAACCAAATCAATCTCCCCTAATGGAACCAAAATAAAATAAGTTCATAAAACGAATTCAGTCTTGGTCCCTAGTGGATTCAAGCCCATATCCCTTGCAGATATGCCCCAAATTAACTCAACAAAATAAATCAAACTCAAATTGGTATCACCAATGGATCCCCTTCCACAAATTAAATCAAATAAATTCAAACAAATTACATCAAATCCTCATCCCTAGTGGATCTTCCTCCCAAACAACTCAAATATATTAACCAAATCTCAATCCATGGTGAATTTCCCTCACTTTTATGCCCTTGGCATAAATTTATCTCAAATCAAATTCAATTCATGTGTGATTCCCTGACGGATCTCTCTTCATGTCCTAGACATGAAAACTTATTCATACCCAAATCTTCTTGGCTCTCTTTTACCCTGAGCATAAGATGAGTTGCATTGCACTAAGATCTTGACACAATATACCACTTGATTTATGTATAGATGGTCTCCATTAGTGTTTTCATTCATTTGGATATTATTGATCATCTTGGTCAACGCCAATACGTGTGGTGTGCTCTATCAATTACACCACACCTATTGGGGATCCTTTTGTTGACCTCACTTTTGGAGTGAGGATTCAATCTTCCTATCATAGGTCTAGGAGTCTTCTAAACACTGAGAGCTCCTTAGTAATTGTACACTTTTGGTGGCTGAGTGAACACTTAACCTAAACCTAGAGACTTTAGGTTGCCATAGGATTAGGTTATGCCTTAGGACCTAAGGTGACTCACCCATCCTATGGCCTAAACCAGCTCATGCCTACCTCCTTAGCCAAACCCAGATTAAATCCAAATTTAATGAAACTCGATAGAAACCTAAATCAAACATATTTTAATTGAAATCCAAATTCAATTGGGCTTGGGTTGAGTTAATTAGGTTGATTAACTCAATTAATCCTTTTAAGCTCAAAATCACTCAAGTCTAAATAAAATCAAATTAAATCAAAAATTAAAAAAAATTAAATTAAAACAAAACCACAGAATAAATATATAAACATAAATGAACTCAAAAATAAATTCAAATAAGATTCAAGGTGACAAATGGGCCATTTGACCTAAGGTTGACCCATGTGGGCCCCATTAAGTCAAAAGTCAACAAATCAAAAATTGTCCAAATTAAAACACTCTGAATGCTCAAAATCATTAAATGAACATCTTTAAACATAAACTAAACAAATCTAAATCAAATAAGATTTCAAATAGGTTAATTGGATCATTTAACCCATTAAGCTCAATTTGGATAAAAATGGATTCAAATTAAAATTAATATCAAATCAAATGAAACAAATTACTCTAAGTCATAATGATCACTTAATAAAATATGATTAGAGCTTAAACAAATCTTAGTTGAGTCAAACAAAATATTTAACTTAATTGAACCCAATTTGACCCATTTGAATGCAAAATGGGTCAAACCAAAATCCAAGCCAAATTAATCTAAATAATTGATCAAGAACATTCCAAATAATTCATAAAAAAATAATTGAAACATAATCTAAACATAAAATGACAAATTGAATCACATAAATCAACTTAACCAATTTTGATCAAAGTTAGTCAAACCTTGGTCAAACTTAGGTCAAATTCAAAATTAATCCAAATTAAATAAAATTAATCAATCAAAACCATCATAAATGATCAATTAAATATAATTAAAGCAAATCCAAAGCTAATGACTCAATTCAGGTTGCTTGAACCCAACCCAACTCATTTGGTTCAACATGAGTTGACCCAATCCTAAATTAACCCAAATTGGATTTTAACACTTAAAGCATCATGTGAAAAGCTAAAATCAAACCTCTCTGCTAAAACGTGTGTGTGTGTGTGTGCAGTGTGTGTGTGTGTGTGTGTGAGAGAGAGAGAGAGAGAGAGAGAGAGAGAGAGAGAGAGAGAGAGAGAGAGAGAAAGAAAGGAAAAACACAAAATCTTGCAAAATCTCTCAATCACTTCCCTTGCATTGATGGAGATTGACCTCACAGCTGAAATGAAGACTTTGGAGCTAGAATCCAAAGTCCCCAATCAGCCATCACCTCCCAACCATCTCCCCATCACCTGTAATGGTGATTTTCGGCCACCATTAAGGGAGGGAGGATAGAATCATCAAAGAGATCTGATTTTGGCATTATAGAGCTTCTAGGAACTCCAGCAAGCAAGTACAATCAATTCCCCACTCCCATTTGACAGAAAATCATCAAATTCGAGCAGATTTCAGTGAAGTACAGTGGAAGTTTGTGATTACGATGTTTTGAAGCAAGGGAAGAGTTCAAATTTAATCCAAAGCTTCATCTCACATTTAGGAGTCTATTTAGGTCATCTCTGCCACAAAAAATCATCCCTGACAAGATAATTTTCAAATCCCATAACCAGACATAGGATCTCTTATTTGTGATGATTCTTGCATGATTTTAGGAATTTCCCTTACATATCCCTTGCATATTCCATTTTATATGATCCTCATGCGAAAATAAAAGCTTTAGATGAGAATTGACATGAAATTGAGCCCGATCAGACCCCATTTCACCAAATCCCATCAGTTTTCATGATTTTCATTAAAATTTCATATAAATCACTATTCATCATATCATTGTCATTTGCTGAGAAGCAGATGAAGTAGTAGCCATCCAATCTCCCATTCACAGAAGATGGACGGTTGAGTTTAGCCATGCTTTTTTTACCTTGGATCGCCTGATCGCACCATCGATCTGCGATCAGACGGTCGATCGGTCGCGGTTTGGCGATTCACGCTCTTTTGTGATGCGCCAATCATGGCATGCCTCGGTGGCACCGGAACCATGCGGTTGCGCCACCGCGTTACCCATCAGCGCGTGCGCTAAGGCTTATGCAGAAAACCCGGTGATTTTCGATTTTAAAATTATTTAAATTGCCGTAAACTTAAAATTATCATAAAAAATAAAATACATAATGAAAATTTTCAAATAAGGGCTCATTGGATTTATCTTTCCAAGAGGAATCCAATGAACCCAAAATCCCCAATTTCTATTAAGTATTTTGAGCTTACTTTAGGTTTTAGCAAAAATCAAATTTTATCAATTAAACAAGAAATACACATCAGATTAATCTAAAATATTAAGGGATTGAAATTAAAGCTAAAATACACCTACCATAAATATTCCAAGTCCAAAGGACTTCTGGGTTGCGAGATATTAAAATTTGAAGTTTAGATTGTCTATTTTAAAAAAATAAATCAAATAAAAATCCAGAAAATCATAAAATTCTTCAAAATAGCTTGAATCAATTTAGTTGACATCTAATATCCTTGGAAAAAATGATATGGTCTTCTGAAAATTAATAAACCTAAAATAAACACTTAAGATTAAGATAAATCAATTAAAGAATTAATTAAAATGAAATTCATAGTACTCCAAATATTAAATCAAAATCAGAAATAAAATAACACTTAAGCAATCATTAATAAAAATTCAAACCAGAAAAATATTACATAATCCTCAATTGAAATTAAATTAAACACAACTAATCCTAATTAAGTTAATGAAACTCAATTAAATGATTAAATTTCAAATTAAATTCAAAATTAAACAAAACAATGAAACTTTGATATAAATCAAACTTACACTAAGCATTGAATCTTAATCACATGAAACCACTTAATAAATTAAAAGTAAATTGAACATTGATTAATCACTAATCTCCAACAAATTAAATATAAATCCAATTCATCCTAGTTAATCACTTAATATTAATCAACTTAAATCAAATAAAGCTAAGGTAAACTTCATCAAATTAATATATAACTAAATCACATCCATTCAATCCATTAGAATAAGATAACTAATTAACCATTAAATGCATGAACCTAACTAAATTAAAATAAATTCATAATTAAAGTATTAAATGAAATTAAATAACATAATAAATGAATGAAATCAGATAAAACCCTAATCATAAATAATCAAACTTAATCAAATAAAAAATAAACAATTAATTTACTTAATCTAATCAAACAACAATAAAAATAATAATAATCCTTTAATCAAATCAAATTCAAATAAAACACTTAATTAAATATATTAAATAAAATCTTTCAAATATGGGTAGCTAAATCATTATTTTCATATTAAAAAAATTTTAATTAATCTAATAATTATCTTTAATCAAATCTAATTAACTAAACATCTAATTAATGCAAACTTAATGAATTAATCTATCTTAATGAACCAAATTGATTTGAATAAATCACATTAAAACTAATTCTTAAATCAAACTCAAATCAAATACTTAACTAATCTACTAATTAATTTAATCACACCTCTTAAATAAGATAATTAAGTTAATTAAATTAATCTTATTAAACCTAAGCTTAATCAAACATAAATTTGAACCTAATTAAAATGCAATTAAATGTCAATTAAATTTTAAACTAAACCTAAATCATTAAGTTATTAATTACATCATTAACTTAAACAAACATGAAATCAAATTAAAAATTAAATAAATCTCTAATTAATCTAATAATTAGTGTAATCACACTTCTTAATTAAACTAATTAATTAACCTAATCAAATCAAATTAAATCAAATTAAGAATGACTCTCATCAATTTAAAACATAATCAAATTAAATCTAATTCAACCTACTTAAATAAGATAAATGAATCAACTATTAAATGCATGATTCTAATAATTAAATCGAAACATAAAATCAAATACAAACTAAACCCTAATAAACATGATAAATGAATGAAATAAATGAAATTCTAATCATAAATAATCAAACTCAATTAAAATCAAAGCAAACTCTCAATTCATTTTAATCCAATCGAACTATAAATAAATAAACCATAATCAAATCAAATAAACATAAAATTAAATCTAAACTTTGAGGTCTTCAGATCATATCCAAATTCCCAATCAATATTAAAATAAGTTAAACAAGTAAAAATCCAAATAAACCAATCTATCGAACTAAGATAAGAGATTAATCATCAAACTAAAGGAATAATCAATATACATAAACTAATTGGCTAAATTTACTAAGTTAACCCTAATTGAAATTCAAATAAAAGAATATATTAAACTTCAAATAAATCATGAGTATATTAAAGTATATTCACTAATCTAAGTCAAACTTAAATGTAATAAAGAAATTAATGAATTTAAACACCATCAAAAAGATATTAATTATATGAAATTAAGGGTACATCTTTATTTGTTTAATAACATAAAGACCCTTTAAAGAAATTATAATTAGCCCATGAGTGTGGAAAAATTATAAAAGTACTTAATTAGGTTCTTTAATTTAATTAACCCTTAATTATGAGCCATTTGCATTAGGTCCTTGTAGGAGCATTGTTATTTTATTTCCTCATATGTTCATGTCATTTGGGACTCATAATTAAGTGGTTAATCAACTTAAAGAAGCATAGGTAAGCATAATTAATTGATTTAATTAAGAATCTAACTTAATTAATTCATAAAATTCACTTAATTACCTTTTCTTAAACCAAAATAAAATTACCAAAGTGGGAATGGGATCATAACAGCAAATAATTCCTCTCCTTTTTGAACTTAATCAAAATCTTAAGTCATAAATTAATAAAGAAGCTTCGATTTATTTTAAATGATTTTTTATTGATATGATTGTCCTTAGGAATTAGTTTGATTGAATGAAATATGTGTTTTATGTCTTATTATTCCTTTTAAAACATATTAACTGATGTGTGTCATGTGGTTTCATGCATTCATGTTTTTAAAATGTTTAAGTTTAAATGAACTTTTTATGTCAAGCTTGAATGCGTTGATTAACCTATGAATATGTGTGGCTATTATCACTATTAAATAAAAGTTATTTTCAAAAGTTTATAAGTCAACTATAATATTTGGAGTGATAATAGTTATAAATATCTATAAGCATGCATGTGTCCATGGCTTAGAACATGTGATGTGGGATTCTTTTTCTTTAGTCTATATGGATTTACATAAAGTTTAAATGCTAACAAGTGTATAGCCCATTTAAAAAGGACACAACATTTGCTTGAATTCATTCCTATATATTTCTATGTTAGAATTTAGATAGAACTTTAGCTCACTTGTATAAATAATTCAATTGAAATAAATACAACTTTTGTATATTTTTTTTATTTTTATAGTCATTTGTACATTCATGTGTATTCAAGAATAGTGGGTATATCTAATCTGGACATTCTAGGGACACAAGGCTTTAAGTAGCCCCAAGGATGTCTTTACCTCACTCCCTTGGTTTAACAATGGTGAAGTACCCACTTAAAACTTTTATACACTTGTATGTGCATTTAGCTGATGAATGAAAATCTCCCTTTCAACTTTAACTTGCATGATTTTCCATTATTGTGGTCACTTGTACATTCATGTGTATTCAAGAATAGTGGGTATATCTAGTCTGGATATTTCGGGGATGTGAGGCTTTAAGTATCCCCAAGGAGGTCTTTACCTCACTCCTCTAGTTAACAATGGTGAAGTACGTGCTTACAACTTTTATACACTTGTGTGTGCATTTAGATAATGGATGAAAATCTCCTTTTTCAACTTTAGCTCACATGTATGAATAATTCAATTGAAAGAAATACAACTTTTACATGATCTTTTCCATTCTTGTAGTCATTTGTACATTCATGTGTATTCAAGAATAGTAGGTATATCTAGTCTGGATATTTCGGAGATGTGAGGCTTAAAGTAGCCCCAAGGAGGTCTCTTTCTCACTCCCCTGGTTAATAATGGTGAAGTACTTGCTTAAAAATTTTATACATTTGAATGTGCATTTAGCTAATGAGTGAAAATCTCTTTTTTTTTATGAAATACACATATGCATCTTTCATTTAAAGTGTGCTAAAAGAAATATATTGCATGTATAGTTATACTTAGGATTCAATCATATGCATATTACATGTGATGAAAAAAATAATATGATGTATGTCATGGGTTAGTAGCTCACTCAAATCAATCTTAAGAAGTCTTTCATGTTGAATGCAATCATTTAAGGTGAACCTAAACTTAGGATTAATTTAAAATATGTAATAAGCCATTCACTAAATAGAACTAAACCAAATTAACATGCTTTAGAAAGTGGCTTAAGGTAGGGATGAAAGAGGGCAACCTCTTTTCTTCTCTTTAAAACACTTAGATGTTAAGTGTAGATTCATATGAAATAAAAGAAAATATTAATTAAAATTCTCAAATCAATTAAACAACTTGAAGTGAAATCATCCTTTATGGTTAAATTGAATTCCTTTCACACTTAGAGAAACATAACACTAGTGTCTAGTAAGACATACCACACAAGCCTTAACACACACATTAGAATTAGAATAAAGTCATCACTTCTAGCTCTATGTTAGGGTGGTGTATGATGTGATGTGTATTTTTTTTATGATGTAATATTTTAGACTAGATGTTAGGGTGTATATTTTGTAGACTAGATGGTAGGTTGTGAATAGCCTAATCATATTTTTTGTATGGGATTTTTCTTAAGGGACCGCATAAAAATATATAAATGCTCTCTTTGCAGGTTGCTTAAGCCCCCTAAGCATAATTCAAATTAGGACATGTGGGCTTGGTTACCCATGTGCAGGGTGCTAAGTCTAAATTATAAATATAACTACTTGGGTTGTATGTATGTTTAGCTAACCTCTATTTTATAGGTATAGTTAGATTTACTTTTCTTATTTTTAATGTAATTTTGTATTAGTAATTAGGATTAGTTCTATTGGGATTTAGGATGAGCATTGGCTAGAAGCCTTAGTCCTAGGGTGCCATATGATGCCTTGAAGCCTGCCAAACCAAATGAAGGCATGACGATGAAGACATGTAGTTATGAATATTTGAAAACCCCCATAGCACTCATTCATTATAATTATAATTATTCTTTTATATATCGGGTTGTATAAGGGTAGAGCTCGGCTACTCATTTCTCTTTTCGGGGTGTATGGCGGAACCTAACCGCACCGGCCTTTTATTCTTTTACTCAATTTATACATGTTTGATTGATGTTATATTTAGATTGTGCATTACAAATGGCATGCTTTTCATAGTTTCTTAAATGATTGATGTTTTAATGTGTAGACTCGAAGCGATTAGGCTCTTAAAATAAAAATAAATTTTCTACACAACTAACAACTCAAAATCAAAATTATGATAACTCATTACATCGCCATAAAGCCTAGAATATATATAAGATATTTAAAAGATTTAGTAACCCCTTAGCTATATGGTTGTATATCTCACATCATGCATACATATTATTTTTTTCTTGAAAATTGGGGATTTTCATCCTTGCACAATAAGGGAATGCTTAACCTTTGAGGGCATCCCTTGTGTTGAAAGACACTCGTTCCCTCTGATTTAGCTAATAACTTACTTTCATCATGCATGTAGGCATCAATGCCCTAAAGCCTTGTGTTAAAATGATGAGTCTAAAAATGAGCTAAAATTTGAGAAGACTTGCATTTTTAGATTAAGTCATTATTAATACTGTTGATGTTCTAGTCTCTTACAGAGAGGGTTTAAGGATTTTAGTCTCTTTCTAAATAAATAGTAGCCCATCTATCTTGCAATTCATATGACTTGGCCACATGAATTTAAAGTATAGGAGGTGTTAGCTAGCGGCCACTCCAAGCGGTAGAAAGTTCAGTAGTCAGATGACCTGTCCTCTCTTGTGGAGGTAGACCATTATATTTACCTTTCGCTTAGATTTAGGACATGCTTGTGGCTTGTACTAAAGCTCCATAGATCTAGGATCTAAGGTAGTTATTTCTGTTAGGCTATAAGCATAAATCCTCACCTCTTAAGCATCTCCACAATCTTGTATTGTTGGATTATAAGTCTTAGTATTCTAATAAAATTCTAACTCAAATGAATAATTCTTCTTCAATTTCAAATATATAAAGCCCAACCATTGGATAGATTGGAATGCTCACTAGGCCTCCTAGTATCATGAGAATTTCTACTTATTCCCCTTGGATTCTAAAAATAAGTCTTCTCCTTGAACAATCTCATTTGATTTTCCAATATAACTAATTTATTGATAGTCTAACCTTCAAATCTTTGGAGACCCTAATTGCCTACTTTAATTGAGAGTATTCTTAAGGAATTCTCATTTCTTATGAAACTTTGGAGGCTTGCCTCAATAGGAAACTTAATGAACCTGGCTTAAAATAAACCCTACTTTACTTTTCTATGTAAAGTAGAGAAAAATCTCTAGTACATTCGAAGGCCCATCAAGCCTTAGGAGTCCTTATTAGGTGATTAGGTTCATTGTAGGGTGATGACTTCAATCTTTCTAGATAGTACATCATTCCTCAATATCGTACCAAATCACTTTAATAAGTACCCCCTAAGATTCATGTGGTGTCCCACCATTCCAAAAATAAGCACAATAGTGATTTATTTTAAAATAATAAAATAGAGCTATCAAGTTAAAGAGAAATTTTTAAAACCAAAGAAAATTGTTTCTTATAAAATTTTTTAAGATATAGTTATCTAAAACTTGGACCTTGAGGAATAACTAATAGGTAAATCTTTAGAAAATAACTAATTATATTTATATTTTGTAATATTAATCATTTTCAAATTCTCTTGATCAAATTCATTTATTTCTTTTAAGACTATTATATGCATTCAAAAATATTTCAATTATTGAAATAAAAATTATTTTACTCTCTTTTATTTATGAAGTAAGTTAAACAATATTTTTATATGCCACGAAAGATGATTGAAATTACATCTTTCCTATTAATGATAACTGATATGTGTCAATTTACTTATAGAAAATTAGCAAATATAATATATTCTAATTATTGAACCACTATATTTTTAAAAATATATTTAGTCATTAAGCTATTTTAATCATATCATAATTTGCAAATTTTTTATAGGAAATCCATCTTACATTAAATGGGCAAAAGAAGAGATTTTACATACAATAGAATATTAATAGTCCAAGATAGATATCAAGTCTTGGTATCTAAAGTAATTGAGTAATATGTATTGGGAATAAAAAATAATGGTGTATTTATAAGAATTTTATGAATAAAGCTTTGTGATTTAATCGTGATTTAGTTCTCTCTCTTAGAAATTTAAAGTTTAAAAAATCTACATATCTTACACTTAAAATTTGATATTTATAAATATATAAAATTTCTTATTATAAAAAAGAGCATTTCACTTTAAAAAAATTAACGATTGTGCTATTTTTTATGTAATAAGAAATATATGATTACAAATTTTGTAAATATTAAAATGTAAGTGTTACATGTATAAAAATATAAGAATTATGTGGTATGTATGTAAAATCCCCTTAAATATTTTACAATTATTTCATTCTTTTTTTTTTTTGAATGTTTATAATTATAAGAAAAATTTTTAATATGCTTCTTTATACCTGCCATTAATACAAGAATCTTCGCCGAGTTGTCGCAGTTAGTAGTCTTATATTGTTTCATATCGTCCTACATTGAAAATATTTTAAGTAGCTCATTCTCTAGTTAAAATAAATTATTTTTGAATTTAAGCCAATTAAAAGTAAAGAATTTATCAATTCATTACAAGTTTGAGAGTAATTGTTAGGCCTAAACTAATGGATGTGTGTGGTGTTTTAATTTAGATGATGTGTGGACACCATGTAGATCTTAGGGGGTACTTATTGAAGTAATCTGGTACAACATCAAGGTATGATATATCATCTCAAAAGATTGAAAATATCACCTTACAATGTACCTAATCAGCTAATTAGGACTCATAAGGCAGATGATTCTACGTATATACCAGAGATCTTTCCCCTATTTTACATGAAAAAGTAATATTTTAAGATGGGTTCTTTAGTTCCCTATAGAGGCAAGCTTTAATAGTTAATTATATCTTAGGAAATGGGTATCCCTTAGGAAAACTCTTGATTAAATTAGTCATTTAATGTCTCCAAAGATTTCAAAGTTAAAGTATTAATAAATTGGATATTCAATTGGAAGACTTATTCTTGGATCCAAAAAAAAGATAAGTAGGGAGTGCTCATGATACTAAGAAGTATAGTAAACACTCCAATCTACCACATAATGAGGTTTTATATATTTGAAATAGAGGATTCATTTGGTTTGAATTGAAATTTTATTAGAATGTTTGGGATTATAATCCATTAACAAAGGATTGTAGAAATGCCTAAGAGGTGAGGATTTATGCCCATTGCCTGAAGGAAATGAACAACCTATGATCCTAAATCTAGGGATCTTTAGCACAAGCCAAAACTATACCTAAATTTAAGCAAAAAGTAGATATAATGGTTCACCTTCACAAGAGAGGATGAACATATCCGACCCTTCTAGACTCACAACCGCCTAGAGTGGTCACCAGCTAACAACTCTTACGATTCAAAATCATGTGGTCTTGTCTCATGAAAGTGCAAGATAGTTGGGATGTTATTTAATTGGTAATAGAAACTAGAGTCCTAAACTCACTCCCTAAGAGACTAAAGCATGTTTGGTATGAAATTATGACTTTAGCTAAATGCTAATTTACAAATTTTATTTCATTTGACACATCCATTTGGACAAAGGCTAGAGATATTTATGCCTAAATGCATGATAAAGTCATATTATTAGCTAAATCAAAGAGAATGAGGTGTTCTCCACTCCAAGGGATACCCCATATGTTAAACATTCCCCTATCATGCAAGAATGAAGATCCTGAACATTCAAGGAAGAAAATAATATGACATGTGTGATATTAGACATACAACATACAACTAAGGGGTTGTTAAATCTTTTAGTTATATTGATTACAACCTAGACTTTAAAGTGACGTTGAAGATTATATTAAAACTTAATTGTGAGTTCTTAACTGGATAGAAAATTTAACTTTATTCTAAGAGCCTATCGCATCAAGACCACACATTCAAACATCAAACATAATGAACTATGAAAAAGATGTAATTCTATTGTGCAATATAAACACAACACCAATCAAGCATGTATAGATTTTATAAAATAATAAAAGGATCTGGTCAGCACCTAGAAAGAAAAGATAGGTAGCTAAGCTCTGCCCTTATATAACCCAGATTATAAAAGAATAATTACAATTGAAATTGAATACATGCTATGAAGGTCTTCATTTTTCATTTGTTCTTCTTTCTTCTGTCTTTCTTTCTTGATTTTATTGTACTCTAGGGTATCACTAGGCTCCTAAGACTAGACCTTCTGGCCACTGCTCATCCTAAACCCCCATAGCACTAATTCTAATTCCTATTGCATAAATTACATTTTTATAAAAAAAAGTAAATATAACTACACTTGTAAAATAGATGTTAGCAAAACATACATATAAAGACAAGAAATTATATTTCATAATTTGGAATTAGCATCCTGCACATGAGCAATCAAGCCCACATGTCCTAACTTGGATTAAAGGGGCCTAAACCTCATAGCACTAATCATAATTCATATTGCAGAAATTACATTTTTTTTATAGAAATGGGAGATTTCAATCTCAAGTCATGTATATGGATATATGTGTAAAAAAACTAAGCAAGTATGTGATGTTGTTAAACTAGGGAAGTGAGGTAATCAAATGACCTCCTTGGGGTTATCTAAAGCCTCGTATTCTCGGGATGTCCATACTATATACTTATTATTTCCAACACACATAAGTATCTACATAATATAAGAAAATAAATCATGTAAAGGAAATACTTTTTTTGAACTATTTATACATGTAAAGTAAAGCTCTATCTAAATTACAATACAAATATACATAGAAATGAAAATAATTGGGTATGTGCCATTGTTAAACCAGAGAAGTGAGGTAATCAAATGACCTCTTTGAGGCTAACTAAAGCCTCATAATCTCGAGATGTCCAGACTATATACCCATTATCATTCAGACATATACATATCTATATATGAACATAAGAAAGGAAAGCATTATCTTTACATATAATATATTTTGGCACACTTAGATAATTATGGATGCATATATTTTTAATAGAAAAGAGAATTCCCATTATTTAATCAAATATACATACACATGTATAAAAGATGTAAACAAGTATGTGTCATTGTTAAACCGAGAAAGTGAGATAATCAAATGATCTTTTTGGGGCTACTTAAAGCCTCGTATTCCCAGGATGTCCAAGCTATATACTTCTTATCTTCAATACATATTAATGTATACACAACTTTAATAATGAAAATTATGCAAAAGACTATAATTGTGTGATTTATTCATTCATGCAAAGTAAGGTTCTATCCAAATTCTATCACGTATACACATATGAATGAAATTAAGTACATTGTTAAACCAGGAAAGTGAGGTAATCAAATGACCTCATTGGGGCTAGCTAAAATCTCATATTCCTAGGATGTCCAGACTATATACTTACTAGCATTCAAACATATGTGAATATATGCATGAACATAGGATATAAAGCCACAATTTAAAATGTTTAAGCTATAAGCACAAATAAAACATGTATATGTGATTCATAATTCTCCTAAATTCAAATTTTTTACATTTATTTATACATTTAAAAATAATTTAAGATTTATTAGTGATAATAGTCACACCATATAATAAGATTAAACCAAAACATGTAATCCTACATAAGTAAATTTCATTTGATTCATTTGATTTTGAAAATATAAATGCATAATACTAATTGACATGCAATATTTAAAGTGATCGAAATTGAATAGCTAAACACAACCACATAAATCATTCAACTACACTAATTTCTATGGACAATCACATTAAATAAAATTATTTAAGGGAAACCAAAGCTTTATATTAATCTTTAATTTTGGATTTTAGTTCAAATTAAAGATGAGAAGTCACTTGTTGTTTTAATCTCATCCCATGTTGATGATCTTAATTTGTTTAAGGAAAGATAATTAGAAGAATTTTATAATTTAATTAGGTTACATCATTAAATAACTTATTTATTTACCCTTATATACGCTTCTTTAATTTGATTAATCATTTAATTATGGGCCATAAATGACATGAACATGAAAAAATTAAAAGTGCAATGTTCCTAAAAGACCTAATGCAATAGGCCCATGATTAAAGATTAATTAAATTAAAGAACCTAAGTAAGTATTTTTATGATTTTTCCATACTTATGAGTTGATAATAATTTCCTTAAGGGCCTTTATGTTATTGAATACATAAACAGGAACCCTTAATTTAATTATTAGTTATCTGAAGAGATTATGATTTTTATTTAATTTGATTTCATCACTAATTGATTAATTAATCTCTTAATTAAACCTCACATTAGTCAACCCTCTTTAAGGAAATGAATTTGGAAAAGTAATTAGGAAAGGGCCCTAATCACTCTCCCTCTTCATCTCATTGTTAATTAGTGATTAATGGAGTTAAATTAATTAATTATTATTATTTAAATATTAATTAATAATTAAATTAATTAAGAGGTTAATTAAGGTTGGAATTTCAAATTCCATTAATTTTATATCCAATAAATCCTAAAAAAATCATGGGAGACAGAGGTCATCCACTAAATCATCATGTCAAATTTGGGATTAATTGCCTAAGTAATTAAATCTTAATTAAAACATTCAAAAATTAAACCATTAAACCTTCAAAATCAAATGGAATTATTTTAAATAAAATCTTTCTATTTTACCTTCCTAAAATGTGTTTATTTGCATTTATTAGATTTTTCTACAATTAGTTATAACATTTAATTAGATTTTTAAGTCTTAATTAACCCTTAATCCCGTCAGTGCCATGCAGATTGTGACGTGGAAACGCTTTTCATGTGGCACTATAGGATTGGCTATTTCAAACGTTTGATGCGGTATTAACATGATGAGGGTGAACGTGCTTTCATCCCCGCCCTCCAATCTAAGATTATATGGTGGGGATTAATTTTATAGTTCCTATATGATTAAATTGAAAATAATCTTGCAACTAATCATGGCCTTCCATTCCAATCACACAGAATGGATGACAGATGATCCTTCATCCCTACGCGATGGAAGACGGACACCTTATGCCTTCCTCCACCTAATCCAAGCACGTCGGAGCTCGTGGAGGCTCAGGATCAACTCTAAATTGTTTAAAGAAGGAATCTAGAGAGATATAATGATGGAAAATGCATGAAATCAACATTTTTTAATAAAAGATAAACACCTAAAAAAGTATAAAGTGGTGCCCTGGACTCGAGATTCAAGATTTCAGATTCCAGATCCCCGCGTGCAATCAATTACCCTATATTTCTAGGTGTAAGCTAAGGTCTATAGTACAAGAATGGCTACATGATTGAATACAAGAAAAATACATAATTGGGCTTGGTGTAGGAAGATGTGTAGCGGATGAGTCTGGCTAGCAGCTGTCCCATTGAAAGAGAATGTCTAGTGAGTTTCGAGTTGAGGGTGAGTACCCTTGGCTAGTTCTCTTATAGAGATTTGAATCTGAGTGGCTCAAAGAATTAACCTATGATTTTCTTGAAAAATACTTTATCGTAGCTCAAGATCGGTGGCTAACTGGCTGAGGTAGCTTCATCTTGAAGAGACGAAGCCCTGGTGAGAAGATGGCACCTTGACTCCTTGTCAGCAGCTCTATGGACCAAGCATCAACTAAAAACTCATCAAAGTTGGTCTTGAAGTGATCTCTGGTGCTTGAATTGATAAGGAACTGATTTGTTTCTCCTTGTAGGAGCTAGGGAGGTGTGGGTGAAGTTAATTTGAGTTTGGTGGAGTTTTAGTGGGATTAGATGGAGTAGGTGCTCTATTCAACGTGATTTTTTTGTCGCCAATGATGGAGAGGCCTTGGGAACTTAGGGAAAGCTCTGGGAGAATTGAAATTCCCTAGGGAAGCTCACTAAATACTCACACACTCAGTTTGAATCAAAATGAGGGGGGTATACCCCTGTCCTCCCTTAGATCGGATGACTTGGATTGGTTTGGCCTTTTATGGATGTTTGGCCAGTGTAGGTGGTCGTGGGTGGCAGGGAATCAGTGAAGTGACTTGATTTGAGTAGCTAAGTGAGGGGGAGGTTGCCATGGCTTGAGGTGGTTGTCCTTGGCTTCTTATGTGTGCCAATGGGAATCCATGGGTGAACTCACATCAACTTCGCTTATGGATAACCTAACTAGCTTTAGGTCAGGTGAGCCACTAGTCCTTGTATCCATTTGGAGTTTAGGGTGGTTGTTAAAGGGAAAAGAGTGGCTTTGACCATTCAAATGTGGGTTTTGTCCTATGTGGAGGGTTTACCCATTAGGTAATGGGTCAATTTGGGTTAGACTTGGGTTAGGTTGGATTTGAGCTGACCCATGGTGACCCAAGAATGGGTCATGCTAAGTTTCAATAAGTTTAGGCTTGGTTTGGTTGGGTTCAACTCAATTTGACCCATGTAGGTCAAATTAAGTTAAGTTGGGTTAAGTTGTCTTAACCATTAGAAGTGTCATATGACTAAAAAATTCTCAGTATCTAGAAGACTCCTAAGTCTAAGATAGGAATATTGAATCCTCACTCTAAAAATGAGGTCAATAATGTGATCAATGATTTTTTTATTATTAATTTCTACAACTTTTTTCGATAGTATTTGAAAATAAACCATCAATTACCATAATAGTTATTCTTGTATTAGTGTGGGCTATGAAAATTCACCACTAATCTCTCAATGAACATAGTAGATTAAATGTTTGTCAAATTTTCAAAAGGTAGATGAGATAGTAGATAAGACACTACATAGAGATTTTGTCCTCATTTTATGAGTACTTTAGATCTGGTTCTAAATTTCCTATAAGCATAAGCACCTATAGTTTATTACCTCTCCCAATGTTGAGAGAGAACTTTTGATTAAGGCTAATTGTTAGATCGCTAAATGTGTAGCGTATAGTAGCAGCATGTGGAGTTTAAAATTTAAGATTATGAAATTCATTATATTAATTTAAAGTGAATGGTTGGGGGAATGATGACTCGGCCAACCAAGATCTTATGGTTCCATCATCCCGAGTTGTCGTAGTCCCTAGTCTACTTAGTCGGAGGAGGTAGTCGGCCCAACATGATTGAAGGATCCTTGTCAATAGCCATGGGTTACATCATTCAAGAAAACCTTATAGACTTAGGGTGGTATTTGTCAATGGAGACAAGCTTAAGTTCACCTTAGCTAACATAGGGTATTTGGCCCTATCAGTTGTGCCCTATTGTTCACATCTCAAATGATAGAACTATTAGGGAACATACATGTTACAGTCATGACCATAGTATAGTGGTGTCATTGGGCGACAACCACCCAATGAGAGGACACTGGTCGTAACTTCATCAAATATAGAGCCTATTGGCTAAACCACGTGGACAAAGGACAAGGGCCACATCCTTACTGGCATAATATTGATTGAGAGTGAACATAGTAAAACACTTAACTTGATATTTCTTCATTTGTTAGCTAGAGTTTTCTAAATTTGTCACCTTCAACAAAGAGTTGTAAATGGGTGGATGAATTTTAGCTTTAACTTTTAAAATTTGATAAATTTCATTTAACCATTTAAAATTTAGTGATTTATCTGATTTTATAAATATATTGATAATTAATTTAGATTAATCTCATTTTAATTTTCATGCACATTTTGATAGTAAGTATCCCCTCAGGTTGAAATCTTCATTCAACACAACCATCATCAGGGTGTGAATGATTTAAGAATTCATACTATAATTTGATAATTTTATTTTGTGGTTGAACCCCTCCAATTGAAATATACAATTAGAATAAATATCATTAGGGTGTGAATGATTTAAGCATTCATACTATAATTTGATAATTTTATTTTGAGATTGAATCTCTCCAATTGAAATATACAATTAGCGTAATCATCATTAAGGTATGGACTTTGTCAACTATGCTTCTTTGTTGGTAGAGGATCAGGTCTATAGCTAAAACCAGTGTTTATATTTTTCATAACAAAATATAGAGTTTAGGATTTTAAATAAAAAATTCTTCTATTAAGACCTTTGATGGTCGTATGCAAATGTAAAATAAAATTACCCTCTTAACAATTGAATACTCTACTCATAATTAATCTTGTCAACTCTCATATATATATATATATATATATATATATATATATATATATATATATATATATATATATATATATATATATATATATATATATATATATATATATATATATATAATTTCTTTCTATTTTAATTTTTTTAGTTTCTCTTTTTTTGTGATGCCAAAATAGGAGAGAGAAAGAGGGAGAGATAGAGAAGAGAAAATTACAGTTTGTATGGAGCTTGCAACTGCAAGTAGATGGCAGACTAAAGCAACTCTATGAGAGAGTTTGAGTTCATTAGTATGAGTTCTTGTGTGAGGTCATGAAATGGACTTGGTTTACAAAAAGTGGGCGACTGAGGAGTTGTATGCAAATGTTGTGGCTGAGAGAGTAACTGTTAGTAGCTGGAGTTGTAGCTGGAGTTATACAATAATGTTACATGTTTGAGAAATGGAGAGGAAATCAAGGAGTTGAAGTATCCTTCTAGTTGTGATCATGTGCCTCAATCAAATGAGGTGAGGATAGCAAGACTGAGAAGCTTGATGAATTATAGGCAACAAGGAGGATGTTTTGAAGATTGTTAGGAGGAAAGGGAAGGGTCTCTAGGCTTATTTGTAGCTTATATCCGAGCAGGACATGAGAAATCGTCAGAGGTGAGCTTCAATGGTGTTACCGGCAAAAGTTTTTTTAGGTGTGTAGCTCATCACCGACGGAGGTGATGCCAACTATGAGCAACTAGTTTGTTGTATGGCTGAGGAAATGAAAAAGAAAATGAGATCTTGAGAAAGATGGAGAGAGCTACCCTTATGTGAGAAATGTCATATATTGTGGTAGTTTGGTCTGCCATAAGGAGATGGTGTGTGATCTCCAACTGATGAGAGTTTTCCAATGAAAAAGATAGTGTTTTAGGAGAAAATATTATGTTCAAAGTCTGGACGTAGCCGTAACCGAAATCGACGTGTCCAGTAATAAATATAATTTTTTTTACTTTATAGTGTTGAAACATAACAACTCGTGTTCATCCCGGCCCATTAAAGTTCAAGGGGACAATGTTCTGGATTTTGAGCCTCAAAAAATTTTAGGTGTTTTCATTTTGTACAACAAAATTTCTCTGCTCCCTCTCCGGTGTGCTTTCGACGTTCCCCCAAAGATTTGCTAAATCATGGGCATTAAAATTTGAGGTATTATAGGCGACTCCATGAGATATTTCTTCCTACATTCTTGAACTTTAAAGATTTTAGGATTTTCACAGTTGTTCTCACCATTGAATAGGAGCACATTTGAGTTCTTTAAAGGAAAGGAGATTGTTTTGCTAGTTTTTGGAGCTATTTTGCATGTGTACTCTCTATACTCTCATGAAGGTACACCCATTTTTTTCAAATTTTTTAATAGTTAGGCTTGTCATATGTTTAGTATATCTTATTGTAAGATGTTTAGAGATGTTTCATGAAGAATTTGATAATTTTGGAGTTATTTTATATGTGTACTCTTTGTACTCTCATTGAGGTACACCCTATTTTTTAAAATTTTTCAACTGTGGGGCTTGTCATATGTTTAGTATATCCTATTATAAAATGTTAGGAGATGTTTTGATGAAATATTTCTGGTTTTAGAGCTTTTTTGCATCTGTACTCTATGTACTCTCATGAGGGCACACCTAATTTTTTCAGGTTTTCAACTGTAGGGGTTGTCATATGATTATCATAACCTATTGTAAGATGTTTGGAGATATTTCATGAAGAATTTGCTAGTTTTAGGAGCTATTTTGTATGTGTACTCTTTGTACTCTCATGAGGGTACACTTTATTATTTTTAGTTTTTTCAATAGTGGGGGCTTATTATATGTTTATTATATCCCATTGTAAGCTATTTGGAGGTGTTTTATGAAGAATTTATTAGCTTTAGGAGCTATTTTTCATGTGTACTCTCTGTACTCTTTTGAGGGTACATCTTATTTTTGTTTAGTTTTTTCAACAGTGAGGCTTGTCATATGTTTACCATAACCTATTGTAAAATGTTTGGAGATTATTCATGAAGAATTTGTTAGTTTTTAGAGCTATTTTGCATGTGTACTCTCTGTACTCTCATGAGGGTACACCTTATTTTTTTAGTTTTTTCAACTATGGGGCTTGTCATATGATTACCATAACCTATGGTAGGAAGTTTGAAAATGTTTCATGAAGAATTTGTTAATTTTAGGAGTTATTTTGCATGTGTACTCTATGTACTCTCTAAGGGTACACTTATTTGTTTAATTTTTTCAACTGTGGAGCTTGTCATATGTTTAGTATATCTCATTGTAAGCTATTTGGAGATGTTTCATGAAGAATTTGTTAGTTTTAGGAGTTATTTTATATGTGTACTCTTTGTACTCTCATGAGATTGCACCCCATTTTTCTAAAATTTTTAACTGTTGGGCTTGTCATATGTTTAATATATCCTATTGTAAGATGTTTAGAGATGTTTCATGAAGAATTTGCTGATTTTATGAGCTATTTTACATGTGTACTCTCTGTACTCTCATGAAAGTACACCTTATTTTTTAAATTTTTCAACTCTAGGGCTTTCCATATATTTACCATAACCTATTATAAGTTGGCGATATTTCATGAAGAATTTGTTAATTTTAGAGCTATTTTATATGTGTACTCTCTATACTCTCATGAGAGTACACCCCATTTTTTCAATTTTTCAACTATGGGGCTTATCATATGTGTAAGATGCTTAGAGATGTTTCATGAAGAATTTTCTAGTTTTTGGGGCTATTTTGCACTCTCATGTACTCTCATGAGAGTACACCCCATTTTTCTAAAATTTTCAACTATTGGGCCTATCATATGTTTATTATATCCTATTATAAGATGTTTGGAGATGTTTCATGAAAAATTATTAGTTTTTGGAGTTATTTTTTATGTGTACTCTTTATACTCTCATGAGGTTACACCTTATTTTTTTAGTATTTTCAACTGTGGGGCTTATCATATGTTTACCATAACCTATTGTAAGATGTTTGGAGATGTTTCATGAAGAATTTGTTAATTTTAGAGCTATTTTGCATGTGTACTCTCTGTACTCTCATGAGGGTATACCTCATTTTTCTAAAAAATTTAACTGTGGGGCTTGTCATATGTTTAGTATACCCTATTGTAAACTGTTTGGAGATATTTCATAAAAAATTTGATAATTTTAAGAGCTATTTTATATATGTACTCTTTGTACTCTCATGAAGGTACACTCCATTTTTCTAAAATTTACAATTATGGAGCTTATCATATGTTTACTATATCTTATTATAAGATATTTGGAGATATTTTATGAAGAATTTATTGATTTTAAGAGCTATTTTGCATGTGTACTCTCTATACTCTCCTGAGGGTACACCTTATTTTTTTTAACTGTAGTGCTTATCATATATTTACCATAACCTATTATAAGATGTTTAGAGATATTTCATGAATAATTAGCTAGTTTTTGGAGCTATTTTGTATGTGTACTCTCTGTACTCTCATGAGGTTACACCCTATTTTTTTCAATTTTTTTAACTATGGGGTTTGTCATATTTTCAGTATATCCCATTGTAAGATGTTTTGAGATGTTTTGAGATGTTTCATGAAGTATTTGGTTATTTTTGGTGCTATTTTGCATTTGTACTCTCATGAGGGTACATCCCAATTTTCTAAAATTTTTGATTGTGGGGCTTGTCATATGTTTACTATATCCTATTGTAAGATGTTTGGAGATATTTCATGAAGAATTTGCTAATTTTATGAGCTATTTTACATGTGTACTCTATGTACTCTCTGAGAATACACCTTATTTTTTATTTATTTTAACTATGAGGCTTGTCATATGTTTACCATAACCTATTGTAAGATTTTTGGAGATATTTCATGAAGAATTTGCTAGTTTTTGGAGTTATTTTGTATGTGTACTCTCTATACTCTCATGAGGGTATATCCCATTTTTAAAAAAAAATCAACTATGGGACTTATCATATGTTTAGTATATCTCATTGTAAAATGTTTGGAGATGTTTCATGATGAATTTCATAATTTGGGGCTATTTTGCATGTGTACTCTCTGTACTCTCATGAGGATACATCCCATTTTTCCAAAAATTTTAATTATAGGGCTTATCATATGCTTAGTACATTCTATTGTAAGATGTTTGGAGATGTTTCATAAAGAATTTGCTAGTTTTAGGAGTTATTTTGTATGTGTACTCTCTGTACTCTTCTAAGGGTACACCTTATTTTATTAGTTTTTTAATTGTATGTCATATGTTTACCATAACATATTGTAAGATGTTTGGAGATGTTGCATGAAGAATTTGCTAGTTTTTGGAGCTATTTTGCATATGTACTCTATATACTCTCATGAAGGTACGCCCTATTTTTTTATTTTTTTAACTATGGGGCTTGTCATATGTTTAGTATATCCTATTATGAGATGTTTGGAGATGCTTCATGAAGAATTTGATGAGTTTTGGGGCTATTTTTCAAGTGTACTCTCTATGTACTCTCATGAGGGTACACCCTATTTTTCTAAAATTTTCAATTGTGGTGCTTGTCATATGTTTACTATATCCTATTGTAAGATGTTTAGAGATCTTTCATGAAAATTTTGTTGATTTTAAGAGCTATTTTTATGTGTACTCTCTGTACGCTCCTGAGGATACAACTTAATTTTTTTAGCTTTTTTTAATTATGGGGATTGTCATATGTTTACCATAACATATTATAAAATGTTAGAGATGTTTAATGAATAATTTACTAGTTTTGGAGTTGTTTTGCATTTGTACTCTTTGTACTCTCATGAGGGTATACCTTATTTTTTCAGTTTTTTCAACTGTGGGGCTTGTCATATGTTTATCATAACCTATTATAAGTTGTTTGGTGATGTTTAATGAAGAATTTATTGGTTTTAGGAGCTATTTTGCATGTGTACTCTTTGGGCCTCCATTGTGCGGATAATGTTCTCATTAATTCACTTTTCATTTTCAAGTTTTAAATGTCTGGGAAAAGGATAACTTCTAGATGTAGGCCAACCAATATTAGAGTGGTGTTTGATACTATTTTAGAACACTTTACTGATAAAATTCTTGATATTTTATGAAGGCAACATTTGCATCAATTCATTAGAATGCATGGAATTCAGCTAGATTCAACTGTTATCACTTCAATCATGTCTTATTGGAATATAAAAAATAAGGCATTCTATTTTGGTGGCCAATGCATTCCTTTCACCCTCAATGAAGTTGCATTAATTGTAGGGATGTCAAACAGAGGGGAGAATGTCATATGGCATAAATCCCCACTTTTGAAGTTCAACTCAGTTGATTTTAAGAATAAAATTGAGAAGTTGGATCGCTCGTTGACTGTAGCACAATTTGTGTAGTTGTACATATGGTTTTTTACTTTTATATCTTTTTTTATTTATCATAATTATAGAGTGGCATTAGAATTGATAGCCTACTTCAATGACATAGAGAGATTTGTTAATTATAAATGGCCAGAAGCCATCTAGAGCTTTCGGTTTCACAGTTTGATGGTATTGCATCAAAAATTTTGACACAGAAGGCAGTACATGAGTGGCTTTATCACTCTTCTAATTATACATTTTACATCTTCATATTTATATTATTTTATGTATTAAAATTAAATTATGTAAATCTTCATTGTAGATCTGGGCGACAGAGCACACAGGAATCATAAGGCCACCCATTCCTTCTACAAAGCCACGTATGTTACGATGGCCAAAAATAAATTTTGCAGATGATTCCTTCAATGGTTTGCAAGAACACTAGGTGACACGAAATAAATTGACTTCATTTACCTCTAAATGTATTTATTCATATTATAAATCATCATATTTTCTTATTCGTATAATGCAGGTCTGCCTTTAATTCATAATGAATCTAGCTATTAAACCTTATTAATTTCTTGCAGCTAGCTGAGGCACATGATATTGTAGACTTCTCATCAAGAGATGTCCTGCCCAAGCCAATCTGCAGCTCATTGATAGCTCATGCTCCCAAATCAAGGACAAGCAAGTCATTGCTTAGTTTATCTCATTTTGTATACATAAAATCACCTTTTTCATTTAGTAATGCTCACATTCTCATGCTTCTCACAAGCAAGAGTGATAGCGTATTCACGGCTGGCAATATCATTACTGCGAGAGGCCAAATTGATGAGTTGCTGACAGATCAGTATCTATCAAATGCACACATTGATTCCTTCACCTTTCTCTTGGTAGTATACTATATGTCTATGTCTATGTCTCATATATGTATGTCTCATGCTTACACTGGGTAAGTTAGTGCACAGAGTTTTGGGTTATGCAATGCCTTCCAAAGTTTTGACAATTATAAGTTATTAATTTTAAACTTTTTCTTGAATTCTTACAAAGTTATGCAAAATATGGCCTACCAAAAGAAAGCAAAATGTTCATCCAGCATGTTACTGTAGATAGTGTTTTAAGGGTTGATTTACTCTTAGTTCTAGTTATCAATAATCAGCATTGGACACTACAAGTGGGGCATATTAAGGAAGGGGCTTGGTATTTTTATGACTCATTTCTAAACTCAGCTCATAAGGCCATTCTTCTTGATATTATAAGAATTCTTCTCATTTTTAGTTCGTCTCAAGTGCATACTTTATGCCTAACTATTGACCTTTATTTTTAACTCTTTAGATCAAATTACTCATCCAAGATGTTGGCTAGGCTTTTAAGAGCGATCCTATAGAATGGCCAATCGAAGTGATCGGTGGTCTACCAGTCCAAGAAAATAGTGTTGACTGTGGGATATTTGTGTGCAAATACATGGAGGCGTCGATCAACAAACCTCTAGTGGACTGGACTGAGCACCAAGATTGGCCAAAGAAAATGAATTACTTCAGAGTTGAGTTTGCTTATGCTATTTTTCTTTTAGGGATGACATAACTGAGCTGTAAAATATTGAATAGAAGAAGTTTTTTGTGCATATGAATGCAGTGTTTAGAAATCCAACTATGTGGTAGATTTTTGGAGCTATTTTGAATGTGTACTCTCTGTACTTTCATAAGAGCACACTCCATTTTCTCAATTTTTTTAGCTATTCTTTCCTTTCTTTCATTCATATGTTTAGTAGGTACCATTATAAGCTATTTGGAATCTGCTTGGTGGGTTTTTGGATCAATTTTGAATGTGTACTCTATGTACTCTCATGAGAGTACACCCCATTTTTCCAATTTTTTCATTCTACCCTTTCTTTCAGTTATATGTTTGATAGATGCCATTCTAAGCTGTTTGGAGGGTGCTTGGTGGGTTTTTAGATTAATTTTATATCTGTACTCTCTATACCCTCATGAGAGTACACCCCATTTTCTTAAGTTTTTTAGATATTTTACTCTTTCTAGAGATAATATGTGTAGTAGATGCCATTATAAGCTATTTGATGTCTACTTGGTGAGTTTTTGGATTAATTTATATATGTACTCTTTGTACTCTCATTAGAGTACACTCCATTTTCTCAAATTTTTTTAGATATTCTACCATGTTTGGTGATGAATTGTTTAGTATATGCCATTATAAGCTATTTGGGGGGTGCTTGGTGGATTTTTGAAGCTATTTTAAATCTGTACTCTCTATACCATCATGAGAGTACACCCCATTTTCTCAAGTTTTTTTAGATATTCTACTCTTTCTAGGGATAATAGGTGTAGTAGATTCCATTATAAGCTATTTGGAGTTTGCTTAGTGGGTTTTTGGATCAATTTGCATCTGTACTCTCTCTACTCTTATGAGAGTACACTTCATTTTCTCAAATTTTTTTAGGTATTATACCCTATTTGGTGATGAAATGTATAGTATATGTCATTATAAGCTATTTGGGGGGGTGGGGTGCTTAGTGGATTTTTGAAGTTGTTTTGAATCTATAATCTATACTCTCATGAGAGTACACCCCATTTTCTCATTTTCTTTCAACTATTTTACCCTGTTTATAGATAACATATTTAGTAGATGCCATTACAAGATATTTGGAGGCTGCTTGGTGGGTTTTGGGGCTATTTTTTATCTGTACTCTCTATACCGTCATGAGAGTACACTCCATTTTCTCTTTTTTTTTAACTATTTTATCCTATTTGGAGATAATATGTTTAGTAAATACCATTATAAGCTGTTTGGAGGCTGATTGGTTAGTTTTGGATCAGTTTTATATATGTACTCTATGTACCCTCATGAGAGTATACCCTATTTTCTCAAGTTTTTCATATTCTACCCTTTCTAGAGATAATATGTTTAATATATGCAATTGTAAGTTATTTGGAGGCTGATTGGTTGGTTTTTGGATTAGTTTTGCATCTGTAATCTTTGTACTCTCATGAGAGTACACTCCATCTTCTCATTTTCTTTTAACTATTTTACCATGTTTGGAGATAATATATTTAATAAATGCCATTATAAGCTATTTAGAGGCTGATTGGTTCATTTTTGGATTAGTTTTGCATCTATACTCTATGTATTCATGAGAGTATACCCCATTTTCTCATTTTTCTTTCAATTATTTTACCATGTTTGGAGATAATATATTTAGTATATGCCTTTACAAGTTGTTTGGAGGCTGCTTGGTGGGTTTTGGGGTTATTTTGTATCTGTACTCTCTATGCTCTCATGAGAGTCCACCCCATTTTTTCATTTTATTTTAACTATTTTATTCTGTTTGGAGATAATATGTTTAATATGCCATTATAAGCTGTTTGGGGGCTATTTGGTGGATTTTTGGAGCTACTTTGAAAGTGTACTCTCTGTACTCTCATGAGAGTACACCACATTTTCTCATTTTTTTCAACTATTTTATCCTATTTGGAGATAATATATTTAGTAGATGCCATTATAAGCTGTTTGGAGGCTGATTAGTTAGTTTTTAGATCAATTTTATATATGTACTCTTTGTACCCTCATGAGATTATACCCCCATTTTCTCTAGTTTTTTTAGATATTCTACCCTTTTATGGAGATAATATGTGTAGTATATGTCATTATTAAGGCTGTTAGTTCAGCTCGAAAGTCGATGATCGCTCAAAAATCGAATCAAAATTTAGATCGGATCGAGATTGAATCGATTACATTGAGTCGAGCTATGAGCCAAAAATTTGGATCAAACTTTTTTCAAGCCAGGCACAAATCAGATCGAACCAGCTCAAGATCGAATTGAATTTCTTTATTATTAAAAATATTTAAATTTATATATAATATTTTTAAGTATGTAATAATAAAATTATTCTTAAAATTAAGCATATAGAATTATAACTTGTAACCTTTTAAAATAAATATAATATGTTTATAAGTATAAATATTATTTCATTCAAAATCATATATATTTTTCATTTATGCACTTAATTCAAATTTTTTAAATTTTTAATAATCATTTTTATTAAATTCAAACTACTTAATAAAAATGAGCCAACTCTATTTGAATTTGAGCCAAAAATAAGTTTAAAATATTTAATTCGAGCTGGCTCGAAATCAAAATGAGCTAGCACGAAATCGATTAGAAATGAGCCGAGCTAGCTCGAAATCGAATGATTTGAGCCACAAACCGATCTCGAGCCACTTGAAAGTATTTCGAGCCCATTTGATCCACTGGATCGAAATCATATAATGAGCCATTATAAGCTGTTTGGAGGCTGATTGGTTGATTTTTGGATCAATTTTACGTCTATACTCTCTGTACTCTTATGAGAGTACACCACATTTTCTCATTTTCTTTCAACTATTTTACTCTGTTTGAAGATAATATGTTCAATATATGCCATTATAAGTTGTTTGGAGGCTGATTAGTTGATTTTTAGATCAATTTTATATTTATACTCTCTGTATTCTCATAAAAGTACACCTTATTTTCTCATTTTCTTTCAATTATTTTATCTTGTTTGGAGATAATATATTTAGTGGATGCCTTTACAAGCTATTTGGAGGCTACTTGGAGATGTTTTCAGATTTACGCTTCTCATGAGAGTACACCACATTTTCTCATTTTTAATAATTTTATCTTATTTGGAGATAATATATTTAATATATGTCATTATAAGCTGTTTGGGGACTGCTTCATGGATTTTTGGAGCTGCTTTGAATCTATAATCTCATGATAGTACACCCCATTTTTCTTTTTTTTAACTATTTTATCCTATTTGGAGATAATATGTTTAGTATATATCATTATAAGATGTTTGGAGGCTGATTGGTTGGTTTTTGGATCAGTTTTGCATATGTACTCTCTGTACCCTCATGAGAGCATACCTCATTTTTTCAAGTTTTTTCAGATATTCTACCCTTTCTGGAGATAATATGTGTAGTAGATGCCATTATAAGTTATTTGGAGGCTGCTTGGTGGGTTTTGGATCATTTTTATGTCTGTACTCTTATGAGAATACAACCCATTTTTTTTATAATTCTAAAATTCATTATGACTAAAATTTTAAAAAAGATATTATTACTCTATTTTCAAATTTCTAAATAATTGGAATGTAAATTAGTTTTAATTTGGATTTCAGTAGCTTTCGACAAACACTTCAGTAGATTTAGGGGATCATTCCGTAGCACTTTTATTTTCTATTTTATTTGATAGTGATTATAATTTGAAATAAAATAATTTTGAATAGTAAAAATGTATTTTAAGTTTTAATAAATATTAAATAAATTAATTTTATACAATAATGATGTCTAACAATGATAGAAGGTAAAATTATTATTTTAAAAATATTTATATGACATAGAAAATATTTTGAATATTCCTAAAAATAAACTTTTTTTTGTAAAAATAAAAATAAATGATATAGTAAAGATAAACTAATTAATTAAATTTTTAAATATAAAATAATAAATTTAAGATAGAAATATTTAAAAGAACTTGTAGTTATTTTTTTTTTTTTTTTGCTATAATTGCTTGGAAGTTTAATTTTGACTTATGTGAAATAAGTCAAAAATATATGAATTGAAAATTTTATATAAATTTAAGTAGTTCTCTATTGAAATAGGTAAGTCTCAACCATTTCAAAATAATTCGGATCCAAATTTAAAATCATTCATATCATGCTTTATAAAATACATGCGTGATAAGAGCACTGCCATTTACTCAAAATAATTCGGATCCAATCTTAAAATTATTCCTATCATGCTTTATAAAATACATGTGTGATAAGAGCACTTCCATTTACCAAAATAATTCAGATCCAAACTTAAAATCATTCCTATCATGCTTTATTAAATACAAGCATGATAAGAGCACTACCATTTACTCAAAAATGATTTAGATCCAAACTTAAAATCATGCTTTATTTTATTTCTTTTCACTTTTTTTTTAAAATAAAAAATAGTATAAGAGCACTTCTTTTTACCAAAAGCTCAATGTGATAGTCTAATATATTCTAATAATTTATTGAACTGTATTTATTATTTTGCTGAAAGAACTAAAATATAGTTGAAAGTTTTATAAAAATTAAGAAAATTTTCTTTTAAACCTAATTGTGCTATTAATTTTAATATTTTTTTGAATTCCCTAAATAATGAAATTTTTATAAGAATTAAGAAAATTCTTTCAGAGTTATAAGCTATTCGGAGGCTTCTTGGTGGATTTTGGACTTATTTTGTGTGTATTTGTCTCTGAGAGTAATCCATTTTCTCAATTTTTTTGGCTATTCTACCTCTTATTTCATTCATATGTTTAGTAGATGTCATTACAAGCAGTTTGAAGAC